>WAAG01090166.1:0-59057 GCA_013390105.1 Tichodroma muraria
AGGAAGAACTGTTCATGGACATGAGGACATGTACCCCAGGGGAGCTGAAAAGCAAGTCACCTGAACAAGGATTTAAATTCAGTCCACTTATGAAGAAATGCCGATATTATCTACTTCTTGAAAAGACTCTTCTGTGCAGACCAGAAAGTGGAGGAAGTAGAAAGCTTTCTGACTACTAAATGTTTCCCATTTATCGTGGTTTCTGTGATATCCTGGCAGAGATTGATTTATAAAGCCAGTGGTCCTTAGTAGTTGCTAGGAAACTGCTCTGCACTCCATCTGTACACGAGGGGATGTGCAGCTAGAAACTGTGGTTTCTAATGGAGCAATTCTTCTGACTTCAACCCTGCACAGAGAAATATCATTGCATGGTTTCCCCAGAACAACACAAGCAAGTTTTAGTCCTGTGTGCATATGTTGTGGCTAAAACCAAGCTCAGCTAAATGGAGCGCTTAGTAACTTTTTCCCCAGGTCAAATGACCTGGTGCAGATTCCAAGTACAGAATTTATTCATTACAGAAATATAGAAAATCCAGGGATAAGCTGGGAGGGAATTCTTGGGTCATATATCCAGTCCTTTGATATTTCTGGCTACCTATATAGTCACCTCCTTACATTTATCAAGCTTCATTTTATAAAAGACAGGATTTTGTGCACTACAAATCTCCCTGGTAAATAGTAGCTCTCTTTCAATGTGTAACATAAATGTATTTATGGATTTTTGGGGGGCTAGGTGTTGTGAACATTTTAGTTTCAGCTAAACAGTTTTCTTGTCCTTTTTTTACCACATCAATGCATTTATAGGCAGTGGTCGTATCTTCTCTAACTCTGCTTTTGTTTGACTAACCAAACCCAACAAAAGCCCCTTATTCCCATACTGTGAGTTCTCTTTTCCTATTGTATTGTGATGCAACACTTTTCTGTACTTCTTTCTTTGAATTTTTCTTTCTTGAATGTTGGTGAACATAAATGTGCATAGTGATTCCAAGTAACATAAGACAGTGCATGGGTGCTCTACCTTCTCTACTGGAAATATTTCTGATACTACCTGCTGTATGATTTTTTTTTAAATTTTTTTGGTCACACCAGTGACTCAGAGACATCCTGTGGCTGAAAAATACAAACCCATCTATTTTTTTTTTTTTCCCTACCCTTTCTCAGTAGCTAGCAACCATTCTTGTTATTCCTTCTTTAAAGAATCACCTTGGGTTTTGTTCTAGTTTATCTAATTCCACTCCATAATTGCTGGCATCAAGTTAACCAGATTTCTACTGAATTTGCCCTGTTGATATGCTTTCTACCTTCAACAAATTTACTTATTGTACACTGACTTCTTGATCACTAATAAAAGTAATTAAGGAACATCTTTTGGAATCTTGTTTTAGAGTGATAGTTTCAGCATAATCCATTGCTGTCTGCCCTTTGAGGAATTCTTTGTACTAATTCTCATATCAAGGAATACCTAGCCACTATATGAAATATTTTACTGAAGAACAGGTAGGCTACACCTACTCTGTTGCTATTTTTTCCCTTGGGAAAAAAAACAAATGTCAGTCATTAAAGAAGCCTAAAACTTGGTCCTCTTTAGTAAGCTAATTTTGTATTTTAGGAAATTGTCTATAACTCCCTGTGGCTTTCATTTTCCTTAAAATATTGCACATCAGAATATTTGGTCTGTGTCTGCTAAGTTTGTCCTTTAGCATGTTTTTGTAACTGACTCTTGCTGGCCTCCATTCAGATATTATCAACTTGGCAAGTTCTGAGACAACATTTGTGGAGCCGTTTCCACTTTCTATTATCCTGTTTCCTATAAACAGCCCTGCTGTCACGTTTCTGTTTCACCTGCTTGTCTTCAGAGGTAGAGAAAAAGTTTTTGTTTGGGGACCATCCCTACACTAGCCTTAGATAGTGTCCTCACTTCTTTCCAAGCTCTTTATTTATTACAGCTGGAGAATCTTTAACTCTTCTGATTTTCAAGGTATAAATTATCCCTGCAGTCCACAGTTCACATTCTGGTCTTTCACCTTCTCAAACATCTTTTGACAAATTTCAACAGCCTGTTTATTAGAATTATTTTTCTAGAGAGGCCTGGAGTTCTATTGCCTAAGAATACAAATTTCAGACCAGCACTCTACCCCAATTTAGTGTCTTTGCTGTTCAGCGAAATGCTATGATGTAGTCCTCCCCTTTGCAGCCTAACACCACAACTACCAACTTGTCTCTGTAAATATTGCTATTTCATGTAAATTGGAATTGGTTCAGTACTGACATCACCTGATAGTGCATTAATTTCTCTATTACTTTCTGTATAATAACTTTGCAACTTTCCCATCACCAACTTAAAATAGTATAAATTCTTAGGAGTTCCATTAGCTTCTTCAACTAAAAGGTTTTTAATCTCCACTCTGAAAAATTACTAGATTCTTCTGTGGATGCAACATCTGTTCTCCAGTCTATAAATGTGGAATTTAAACTCTCCCATAATGATACAATCACCAGGTAGCTTTATCTCTCTCATGATGCTAAAGTAACCCCAAGTTCAACATTCATTGTAGAACCCACTCCCACTACAGAACCAATTCCCAACATATTTTGACATAAGCTGATTCTGTCTTATCCATACTATTAATTAACATTTCTTTACTGCCAGCCATATTCTTAATATATAAAGCTACCACATTATCTTTACGATTCCTTCTGCATTCCTTTCACAGTGTGCACCCTGTAGTACCTGCACTCCAGTTGCAACTAGTATTCCATCATGTTTCTGTTATCCCTCTAAAATCCTGTTTCATGTCATGCATCAATAAGCCTTACTTCTTCCATCTTCATGTTCGGGTAGATTTGTTGCAACTGTTACTGCCATCTCCCTTCACCTTGGTTTCATAGCTTCCCTACCCAGAGCAATGGAAAGAGCTCCCCAGCCTGTTGTGTACCATTTTGGAGGTGTCAGCCAGGAGCAAGTGCAGATCATAATCAGGGGAACAGAAAGCCAAAACTGTGTCTGTTAATCCTGGGAAAATACAAGCTGACAGAGGATATCATGCCTCTCTGTAGACACATCCAATATATAAGCACCAGGGAAAGGATGAATTCTTTAGTCTAAAAGTCAATGCTGGCGCAAGTACAAATAGACCCAAACTGTCTGTGAGTATGTTTTTACTGGGCATTTTTAGAAAACTTCCAATTCCCGGAGCAGTGAGGTTCTGAAACAGCCACTGGGAAGGCTGTTTGAATCAAAACCTCTGAGTCTCTTCAAGCTGAAATCAATCCATTTATTAACAGGGATCTAGCATCAACTGTTCAAAAGAACAGAAACTCATGTCCCACAAAGTTGGTTCCAGTCTTATGTTTCTTCCTAAATAATAATACCTATTAATAAATCAACATTTTCTCTTCAAAAACTGATCGTTTAAACGACCTGTCAGTCAGTGCTCTGATTTCTTCTTAGAAGAGAGTATGCTGTGGTGAGGAGCTTGATCAGCTCAGTCCTGCATCTTATGTCAGAAAAAGCTCTAAACATAAGGTGTTATGATGAAATAAAAAATTTTCAAGCATCATTGACTTAGATTTAGAAGTATCTGTATGACAAGTGCATGCCTGTTACCCCTTGAAAATATTCTGAACAAAGATAAGCATATGTTTACACAGACATTGGTGTGTAAACTTTTGTCCTAGGGTGATTTTATGATGCTTGTATTCCCAATCATCTGTTCTGTTTATGTTGGATATTATGTTCTGTAGCTTTAAGACTGGTTTCGAGAGCGAAGCGGGGAGAAGGAGAAGCTCCGAGTTTGTTTTCAGAGATTGCACTCACCCCTACACATTCTGCTCCTGGACTGTGTGGTCTGCAGCACGGACAGACAGCAGGACAGAGATCTCCTTTGCTTTTAGTTGGTTTTAGCTATCTGAGACAGAGAGGTTCCCTGGACTGTTTTTTTAATTTCCCTTTTCTTGGAACCGTTCGACCCTGCTCTGGACTGAAAACCCAGAAGAGCACCGGGGGCTCACACCTGTGGCCCACGGGGGCCTGGGCCTTGGCATTTCCCAGTCCCAGAGGGACTGATAAGAGACTTGGGCGAGCCGAGTGACATTCCACGACAGGAACTTTCTGAAATCACCATCTGATCAAACAGCGAGAGGTTTTATTGTTTAATATTATTCATTCTTTTGTTTTGTGCTCGTGGATACTTTGCTTGTTAAATAAATAGCTTTTTCCACTTTCCTCCAAGGAAATCTTTTCCTGAACCAGTTTGGGGGAGGGGCCGCTTGAATTTGCTTTCTAGAGGCATGCTATTCAAAGGTTTCTTCCCAAATTTGCCCCAAAATAAGACAACTCTTCAGAGCAAGGATTCTGCCTGTACAGTCATATTTTGTTAAAGCAAAGTACACATCTATACAAGCAACCACAATTTTAGATTACCACTGTTGATGGCCAGTTGACAGTTACTTTATTAACCTCAGATGTGCAAGAGATTGCCAGCAGGTATTCAGACCTTTTTCAGCACTGAGAAATCTGAAATACTGTGCACTGGGCCTATTTCTTACACCCACAGCAGGGGTGTAAATATTCACAGTCATTTGAGCATCACTTAAGCAACAGCAATAAAGACCCTGGGCATTTTGTGAGAATTAACGACTGCTGACAGTGTTAATAGCCTGAGGTGGAACTTTGGGCCATTAAACCCAACTGGCCATTAAACTTCAAGAGAGGTCCAAGGCTGAGGTCATTATGACAGTTGCAAATTCTAGGGGGGAAGGTATTTTTATGTGTGCTGATTGAACAGTATTTAATCTGTCCTTTTGTAGATCAAAGATACAGATAGGGTAAGAAACTACAGATCACTAGATGATGGTGAAAACCAACAACCTTTCTTCATCTCAATGGAAAAGACTGAAAATGCCAACGTATCAGAAAAGTCACAGCCAGGCTGAAAATGTGTTTAGCATTTGTAAAACATTCACAAAATCAGGAAGGCCTTCTAAAATTTTTATTAAATAAACCCTTGAGAAACAATCCAGTTTGTTCTCCCTTAGAATCACAGACCCTTGTATGTATAAGCCCAGATACAGGGCAGGAGAAGGGATGTGAGGTGCATATAGACACTAAAAGCAGTGTAATTTGCCCAGATCTAGCCCTTCTTGAGGTCCTAGATGTATCTTGATGGTACTGAATGCACAGGCCACCTGCCAGCTTCTAGACCAATGTGCAGTTTACACACCCTGCATGTCTGGCAGTGCACAGCTCTGCCACACACACAAGAGACAGGATAAATCTTGAGTGCTGACGAGGGGCAGCACTCACAGCAGCTCCGGAGCTGCCCACTGTGTGCAGGGTTATGGGTCCAAAGAGACCTGAGAGAAGTACCCAGAACACAGACCTCAGGTCTCAAGCGCCCAGTTAAAAACTAAGGGGCGTTTTTTTAAGCACTGCTAAGGGCCTCCAAATACTCCTTATACAAACAAATTAGTTAAGAGCAGTGAAAATGCCTTTATTTTTAAGTGTTGAAGGGTGCTGCTTCATGTGTCAATGGAGCTGCCATAATGTCTAGGTTCCTCTCAGAGAGCATCCCTAATACCCTACTTACTTACTCTCCAACTCCTGATTTTGTGTCTTGCACTTTTTGGATGCCTTACTCAGCTCACGAAACTGACAGAAAGGAACTGGAGGGAAAGGGGGTATTGTCTCTTTTCTGGTCTATTTATTTGGGAATCCATAGGAGAGCACACCCTGCAACCAGGGAATGGGGATGGAGAGACACCAACAATTTAGATCAGCTCACCCTAAGTGATATACCATTTCAACACAGCCAGAAAGAAGCATTAAGCTACAGTGATTTGAAAAGCTTATCAAACAGGGCAGAAAAGTCCCATGGAGAAATCTGTCTCCATGAAAGACAATGGCAGAATTCCCACCAGCTTCACAGGAGACAGGAGCTCCCAGACGTTCTTTGCCACATCTTGAGCAAGATTTCCTGCTGATATCTAGGGGAGAACAGAATAGTGCTAAAAAATCAAAATAGTGCTAAAATAGTGCTTTAGAAAGGCAAATAAAAATTAAAAAAAAAGAGCTAAGTAAACATATTACTTTCACTTATTTGGAACAATTAAAATGTAGAGACAAGTAGTATTTCAGATACACACATGCCCACTAAAGAGAAAAATTGCTGACAATATATCAAATTCCTCAACCATTTTAGCCATAGCAGTACTAGAAACTAGGCATGAAGTAGACTGTTGGCAAGGAGCCAGAGCATTCCTGGATCACACATATGTTAGATGTGCCTGGCATTTACTACAACAGTGCAAGAGCACCTCTGCAGTCAAGGGTCAGTGAGTATTTCTATATAAACAAAAAAGTCAAGGCTCCAATAGCTTTTTTATTTCAGAAATCTAAGTAAAAAATTTAATAAAACAGATGTGTATAGAAAAGCTTGACAAAGAATCCTATCACACAATTTTAGTTCAGAGATCTTCCAACCTCAATTTTTTCAGAGCCTGGGGGAAAAATACAGCCTATAATACTGTTTTTGAAGCTTTTAGTTTGCTGGCAGTTCCGGAGGTAGTGCCCATTTTTTTCATCTGCATGTTTGACCCATGAAGAGTTGTGGCATCCTTACACTCTCTGAACTCAGTTCTCATCTTAGAAATCACAAAGCACAGCTGCACATTTAGAGCAGGAGGTTATGGCTCACACTTTTGGGAAAGGACTGGGAAAGGTTAATGCACCTGTAGGACACGTCCTGATAGACAAACTTTATTTTGGGTTCACAGGTCAGCAAGCTACCTGCCTATCAACAACATGTTCAACTGAGATTCTGCAATGCCCACACGGCTGCCGGCAAACAGATACTTATGTCCTGGGTTATTTCTAACAAAATCAGCACATGCTGAGTGAGCCACCATGGCCTCAGGCCCATCCCAGCGCATCGCCAGGGTCTCCCCCCAGCTGGAGCTCTGGGTGGTAGGAGGCCCCCAGTGTGTGCTGTGCCAAAGCCCCACGTTAGGAGTGGGGCTTGCAAAGCACAACTAGTTGTTCATGGTTATTGGTGAACTAGTTGTTCATGATAAAAGAATGGTTATTGGTGCGTGCCACTTGCACCAAAGGTAATATGTAACTGAAATTATGCCTGTGCCTTGATTTTAGTGAGAGCAATCTGTTCTTTCCATATAAAAACTGAACAGGGAATAAACTAACAATGTTCTTTGGCCAGACATGACTGTGGTGGTGACTTCGAAACTGCTGTGACAGCTGCCTGTTTGAAGTAACAAAATAGGATTTTATCATTTATATTCCTTCTTTCTCATAAAGTATTAACCCAAATTGTTACTAGGAATAGAAACACATGCCATCACTCTGCTAATAGGCTCTTGTAGATCCAGCATCATGCCACTCAAAAAGCCATGCTTTCTGGGATATTTATGATCAAGTGCAAAGTACTGGCACATCCACTGTAGATGGGAATTCATATTTTAAAGAATGAGACAAATACTAAAGCATTCACTTTTTCAAGGAAAGGACAGGAGCCGAACAGTTGCTGTGCAGCCTCTTCTGTTAGCAAGAGTATCCAGTTCCACCTGTGTTAAGGGGCATTGCCTTCAGAAGGGCTGGTTTTTAGAACATGTCACATAGGTGTACTAAGCAAGAACCATTAGTACGCCCTTAAATTCTAGCTGAGACAGTGCAAACACCTGCTCTCTGAGGACATGTCATGGCTAGAAGAGAAGGAGTGGATTCAAAAGTTCCCCATCTGCCCTCAACATGAAGAAAAGCTATAGATAATGGCCTGTGGTTTGCAGTTATCTACTCCTAGTTCTGTACAATCAGGGGGATGCCACATATGCCACAAGCTGAGTGCAAGATGAAGCAATTAAAGCAGATACTTAAAAGCAGCCTAAGTACACTTTGCTTGGAGCCATCCATTACAACAAGCAATATATCAGACACCCTTCATTATCAGGAATCTGTCCTGCAGGTACTGGAATTTCTCCTGCTTGTTTTATATTGGGCAAGAAGGTGAATTTTTCCCTGTAGTGCCATATAAAGGATCTCACACCAGTTCCCACTGAGACACATAATCATCCACTGTGAGACCAGGATCTGAACTTTGAGTAAGATTTATGGATATGTTCAGGCACTCTAGCTAAGTGTAATGGTGAGTGACCTCATGTAGATTACTGCTTACAGCAACTCTCCTGTTCCTATTAGCTGGTATCAACTTCGGGCTACCTTTTACTTGGACAGTATTTTCAATACCATGTCACTGCATATCATATGCATAACATTGTAAGAAGCCACCAGTGTGGTAAGAGATATTTATATTAAGTTCACTTTACTTTGATCTGCCCTTATTGCCTCTGATGCAGCACTCACTTTCATTTTATGTTGGAGTCTCTGGACCAAAATCAGGTGTCAGAGCCTGAGGATGTGACAGTCTCTTTGGAGAGTCAGTTTGATTTTCTTCTCTGTGTCTTCTCTGTGATGCAATAAATTTAAAGATTCAGAATCTAGATCAGAGGAAATACTATTGTTCCATGACTAAAGCTGGGAAAGTTCAAGACATTGAGTGATCTGTAGTTTGGGGGCTTTTTCAGTAGATTCTTCAAGGAGAACAAGTATTTGCCACGAAAATGATATTCCTTACTTCCTTTTGTGTGTTTTTTGTCCAGGAGTAAGTTGTCTCTGAGGAGATTTATATTCATGCACTAAAAGATATCCATTCTCCTTAACAACTGTAAATCTCAGAATCACCTTCTGTAATTTCAAGATCCTGCACAGTCCATTTCTTATTGAACACTCCTTGGTTTCCCCCTCCTGTTTTAGCTCTGTGCTGCTGGAAGTACAGGAAGGTCTCATGCAAACTCCAAGTTGGCACCTTTAGGAGGGCTTTGTATTGAAAAAAAATTGAAGCACCTTTACTTTCCTCTCTTCCTTGGTTTTAATAATTATTCTTTCCATGACAGTTCCCATCCTCAAATCTGTGTTATCTTGGTTCTTTGGGTGTGACTCTAGTCCTTAATATCCCTTCCAAAATGAAGCATGGGTGGGAGTGTGTGTGTGTTCCTGTCTAATTAAGGAAGTTTTCCCTGTGAGAGCACCACTGTGGAGCTGTAGTGCACACGCAGGAAACTCTTTAGTGTTGGCTCCCCACACACCCCCACCTCAGGAGCACATCCTTCAAGGATGAGCTTCAGCAATACAGAGTGGAAGTTTTTCTGCTTTGGAGATGGAAGTAAAAGTTCATGTGTGGTGCCCAGGCTGTGCACTGCTGACTGTTGCTTAGCAATGAAATGTGCAGCACACGGTGATGGTGCAAAGATACCAGAGCGTTTTTTTTAAAAGGAAAAAGGAAAGGGATAAAAAGGTCACACTAATAATCATGAGAGGAATGGGAACATTATCAGATGCAGCAGCTAGAGAGAAGGTCATACACCCTAGCCTGTCAGTGAAATATTCTTTCCTCATTTACCTCCAACTCTGAGGGACAAAAGCAGAGGTAAATTCAAAGTGTTTTGTTCTCAGTCCTGCCTTACTGTTAGTAATCCCATTCCATTTTAGCACACTGGAATAGGATCTTCTTTCTGTTTTTTTTCTGTGTAGGCTTGCTCCTGGGTTAAAGTGAAAAAGGCAAAGAATCTGCCACATTACACTGAAATAATGGCTGTAGAAAGAAAAACATTTACTAGTATAGATGAAAACACAAATACTATTTTCAGGCTAGAGCAAGACATCCCATTATTAATGTTCTAGCAAGGATCCCAGAGGCAGCTAAATAAAACAGGAAGGCCAGACAGAGCTAGGCAAGCAGTTTATGATCACAGCAATACTCCAGCCCCAGCAGAAAAAAATTAAAGAAAGAGAACTGACATCCTTCACAAAGCAGAGTACAGAAGAAATGTGACTTGTGGCCCTTTGTTAATACAGTATCAACTTTAATTGAACCTTCAGGCTTTGATTCAAGTCAATATATCTGGAGCTTCCTTGAACAATAAATCTTGATGTTAACCACAGTAGAGGTCAATCTCTGTCTAATATATGCTTTGCAATGCATTTAAAGTGGAGCTATAGTATGTAGAGGGTGAATTATTCATACACACAAACTGTTAATGAATAAGTGAATATACAGATAAGATTCAGGGCCCTTAATATTACCAAGAAGAATTAGCTCTGCAAGAACACAAGTTCCCAAAGAAAGTCTGATGCCATCACTCACCTGTACACTAATTCTATTTGTTTTTATCTCATTTATTTTTGCCTCATCTGAGCCCATTTTTAGACTGAAAATTTGCATTCTGAGACTTGGAAATTGGGAACGTGCCTCTCCCATGTCACACACAACCTGTGGGGAGAGACTGAGACCTACCCATGGCTTGAAGGAAGCTTTGGTTTCCAGAGCTGCCCTGCCTGGGGGGACAGTGTGTTCCTGACAAGGCTCCACCTCACCCAACCTCCCCACATCTCTTTGTCTCTGTGGAACCATCAGCAAACTCTGGTGGTTCTTGCATTCCTCCACCACCCCAGGCAAAGGACTGAGACAAAGGACTAGAGCTGAAGCTGCAAATTCTTTCCTCCTGCCTGTCAGCTGTGGGAGGGAAGAAGGCAGACCTCAAGGACCACAGGCACTGCAGCCACCAGAGAGGAGGCTCATTTCATATCCTGGAGCTTATCTAGGCCTATTGGACTCACAATTCAAAGATGTTCCATAAATCATGGTACTGACTGCTTGGCTCATCAGGTCTGAGAATGGGAGAGAGATTACAGCCTGCCTCAAACAGGAGACAGGGCTATGTGATGGTGGGCACAGGTGGGTCTCCCACGAATGAGTTACCATTTTATAATGTAGCCTGGTAAACAATTAGCCTCAGCATAGCAAACTATTAGCCTCAAAATTAAAGGTCACGTAAAAAAGCACGGCTGCAATTAAACCTTTTGAAAGCAAAGAAAGCCACCTCCAATTCCTCTGTGATACACAGTCAGTCCAGTCAAACTCTGCTCATACACAGTGCTAGAGATTATTACACAATAATCTTTGAGACAGCCTCAAGAAAAGAAAGGACGCTGAAACTGAAACTATGAAAACTGAATTAGTAATGTTTAACCTATGGTGCAGAAAAAGCAAGGAAACCTAGTGAGATATGACTTTAGGTAACATGTTACCTGAGAAACCCAGTCAGTTTGTCAGTACAGAAGACATGGGCAAGCCTGTGGCTCTTGGCTGCAAGATGAGATGTGTTAGAATACATGCAACAAGAATGGGGGTTCTGTTTTAAATGAGATATGTCTTTTTTCATTCCTCGGTGAGCATATATCTTTTCCAATAACATTCAAGGAAGTAAGTAAGCACATCAATAAGAGAATGTGACAGTGTTTGCCAAGTGTCATTCAGATGTGAGAGAGATTTAACCATTTAGCACAGCTCCCCTGTCCCATTCGATCATTGGACTTGTTTGTTACAGCTGACAGATTCTGAACAAATGCCTTGACAGAAGGATCCCACTGGTACTGCTGTCGAGTCAGTAAGAGTGCCTTATCAAAGGAGAAAAAAAATTAGGGATGCAAACTTCATTTCTCAGACAGCAAGAACTTGCTGCACTGAATATCAGCTGCAAAGCTCTACTTGGGCTAGATTTAAACAATCTATAGTAATTTCACTCAAATACAAATATGTCATTTTTGTAATGTAATCTGTTTTTTCCTGTAATGCAATCTAACCCACTCTCTCTGTGAAAAGTACAGAGATCAGAGGAGGAATCACCACTTTGATTTCTTGGAAAAAGCATTTTTTCAAATCCTAGCACTGCTCTTTGGTGTGTTGGGCCACTGAAGTGGTAGCAAAGGGTGGCTGACAGCTTCCTGCAAATGTCTCTCTGTAGTTCTTGGGTCATGGAAAGCAACTTTCAGAGAAGCTTTGCTCTTCTCTTCGCTCTCCAATATGTTTCTGTCAAACACCAGCTTGAAGGATTTGTCTGGATACTTGCAAGGATAATTTCTGTAGTTTTTTGTTCATGACAGCATCTTATTTCTTTCTGTGTAAAAACCACATTATCACAGTTGTCTAGAAGAATAAACTATGTAGAAAGAGTTGAAAAACATTAATAAAATAAAAATCTGGGTTTGCTGCCTATTCTGCTTCCTTCAGCTGAATTCTAGACACAGATTTTATATTCTGATTTAACCATTGATCCTGAAAACCCCAAGGGACAAAAACAGTGCTGTGTATCAGCAACCAGACTGCTCTGGGTGTCAGCATAGGTATTCTGTGGGAAGAGGAGGGGCAGACACTGATCACTTCTCGGTGGTGACCAGTGACAGGACCTGAAGGAATGGCCTGAAGTTGTGTCAGGGGAGGTTTATGTTGGATATCAGGAAAAGGTTCTTCACCCAGAGGGTGGTTGGCCACTGGAACAGGCTCCCCAGGGAAGTGGTCACGGCACCAGCCTGACAGAGGGCAAGAAGTGATTGGGCAATGCTCTCAGGCACATGGTGTGACTCTTGGGGATGTCCTGTGCTGGACCAGGAGTTGGACTCAATGATCCTTGTGGGTCCCTTCCATCTCAGCTTAATCTGTGGTTCTGCAAATATGTGACTATATGCAAAATTGTGACTTCTTGATATGCATAGCTACAGTGAAGAGCAACATAACTTTTCAAGTAATTCAACACATTTAATATTTGAACTTCTCATTTCAAAAAATTACTATTCTTAATTTTGTGTTAGAGAAAAGAAGGAAGAGGATGAGCACTGTGTAGTTATGAGTTGTGACACAACACAGACCACCTTCCATACCACTTACATACCAATTGCCCTACTCAGTAACCCTAAAACTGATTGTCAGTGCCAGCTTCCCTCTTCCTAATTTTTCACTATCATCTTCAACACTACTGATAGTTCTATGAAAGAAAAAAAATCTTCATTCACATTCCTTTTCTTATTCCTTAAAAATACTTTTATCAACAATTCTTGACAAAGCAGTCATTATCAGCAGGCTAGTGTCTTTTCTCAAGATATTTAGAGCTAATAAGATTTGCCACAGCTTGTTAATGCTCTCACTAGCCAGCCATTATCCAGACTAACCACTGGCTTCATGGTTAATATTGTTACTGAAATGTGGAACTTCAACTTTTAGCCATTTGACTTACAAGACTGGTGTATTTGATAAACTCATAATTCATAGGGTAAAATGAGAGGGACAGGAAGTGTTTGCTGTTTTGGGCATGAAGCAGATGCTTAAAAGCTTTGTGCATTTATGGGATTACTGGAGAATAGGTCTGCAAAAGATCACATAAGTCATTGAGTCAAGTTTCCAGCAATCAAGGACAATATGGAATAATTGTTTAGTCCATAGAACAAATGCATAGGACTATAGAAAGCTTATAGTCCTTCTAGGTCTGCTCTTCCTGGAACATCTGTCTCACAAAGCCCTCCTCACCAGAGACAACAAATTATTTCTCAGCACTCTGTGTCAAAGTAAAACTCTGTAATCAAACTAAAGACTAAAAGACCAGAGGTATACAAATGTACCAAAGGTAAATTCAAGGGAAGATCACTTATAAAAATATCCAAAGTCCCAAATGGAAGCCCCTAATAATGCTATGGAGCAGACTGGAAACAATGAGTAGGAGAGTGTGCAAAACACAAGCAAGACAAATTGCTTGATATTAAAGTGAAATTGCTACATTTTTTTCTGAATGCTCTTAACCTAATGACAACTCCACATCAAAATTCCATCTCAACAGCTTTCAGGAGTAAACTATAAATGGATTTTCCTTTGAAGTTTAGGAACACTGTAATCTTGAGGGATTTGGAAAGTCACTCCTTATTAGAATTATATAGAATTAGGCACCCTACACTCTGGAAGGCTTTAAAAGATTTGCATTGAAAATCCTCAGCTCCCTCTTTAATCAGTATGCCCAGGCAAATCATGTACTATCACAGACTGACCTCTGCATCTCTCCTTGGGTTGAGTTAGGGTCTGGCAGATGAGGGTAACACTGTCTTGGATGGAGGGATGCTTCATCTACTGGATGAAGTAGGATGCTGACCCTGCTACTATTAGCTCTTGATTTATTTGTGCATGCTTATCCATATGAGAGTGTAGTTATGCAATAAGAGCAAGGGTCATCTTGAGGAGTGCAAAAGCATTTGAACTTAAGTTCAGTAGTGGGAATATAATCACATTTGTTAGTTATTGAAAATTGTTAGTGTGCAATGGCTTTACGGTGGCCTCCCAGTATGTGAAATGACCTGGTGGCTCCACAGCCTAGGTCCTGTTGGTGAGGGTTGTGGATCACTGGAATTAGCTTGACCTTTGTCAGTCTGACCTGCTCCGAGTCAGTAGAGGTCTGAAAATTACTAACATCTCCTTCTTCGACTCACTCTGTAAAAATACATATGCTAGCTGGGTCTTTCAGGGAAAATTAATTTTCTCCTAAAGCAAGCTGCAATACAATGTCTATGGGCTTGCAGAGCAATGCTTCCAGATGCAAGTGATGCTGCAAACCTGTGTTTGTGTGCTAGGACCAATTTGGGGTTTTGAAAGGACACTGTGAGTTCCCAAGCTCGGTTTGTTTCTCTGAGAAATGAGTAGGAGGTCAGTGTTCTGGCACCCCAGATGCACATGGCACATTAGAGCCCGCTGGTGCCCTCCTCCGTGTCCCTTGCACTTTCTGCGGCAATTTCTGCTGAGCGCTGCCCCCGGCTGAGCTGACAGCTCGGGCTGTTTGCTCTCAGCTGGATACAATGATTGGAGAAAACGGTGAAGATTTTTCTAGGCATTGCAGACAGGCTCTTACTCTGCCTGTGCATTCTATTTGACTGCATCATGCAGTACCTCACAACATTCCCACCTCTCCCATTGCAGTGGAGATTTAGTTTCCTGGCTGCCTGTGCCAAGCAGCCTGCTGATAGACACAGGTCAGTGGGTGAGATAACTAGCTACCCCTCGCTGAGACAGAGGCAAAGAGAAAGACCTGATGAGCTATACATATGTATCTACATGGCAGGCATATTATGCCACTCTGTAGGTTGCCTACTCTAGCCTCTGAACCTCTCTTCCATTTTGCTGGCACTTGACTCTGTTGTTTCCATAGATCTTGCCTGAAGGTTTGCTACATAAATATTTTCACAAATGACTTGTTAAAAATTGTATAATTGCTAATCGAATATGATATGTTATAGATATGTTTTCTACCTCTTGACAAGAAGACCCTTGGATTCCCACATTTCTGAAAAAGGATGCACTATCTCCTTTTGTTCCTTCCCACATTCCTCTTTTAGTTTAATTCCTCTCAATAACTACAATTACTTTTTACAGCTTGCTCTTGTCCTGAACTTTCCTTTCTTGGATGCATGGTAACTGGAGCAGCATTTCTGCCATCCTCAGAGAGCAGGTACCAGTCCAGTTTCATTGGCCTCACAGGTTCAATTTTTTCCTGCTTCCAGGGCAGTAACACAAACAGTCTCCCTTTCCTACCACAATCCTCAGTATTATCCATACTATATAATTGTTCAACCTGTGATGGGATTAATTACCTTCCAAGCTAAAAAAGGATCCCTTAACATAAAATACCTTCATTACCAAACAGGTAGCTCAGCCAGTGATTGAGAGACCCCTAGGAGTTTCTGCCCAGCTTCTGAAGGGTTTGCAAAAGGTGATTAAGAAAGTCTACATACTGTAGACTCTAATGAAACTCTACATACTGTAGAAGGGCCTGTATATGAGAAAGCTCTACAGAAGTTGACACTATGCAGTCTATTCAGTCTGCACCTCTAAAGAGTTGAGAACCACTACAGGAGACAAAAGGAAAACCGTGACGTGCAAAAAATGCCTGTCCACAGACGTTTTCCACATCTCCAGTGTCAAGGATTAATTTCCAGTCATAGTCCATCCAGGCTTTAACAACGAAAATTAATTATTCAGTGCCATGTCACAGATTTCCACCTAGGATTAAACTCCTTTTAAAATATGACTGCAAAGACCAAAGCAGAGAATTTGAAGAGCAATCCTGAAGCCACCATCCTCAGATATCATTCAAGCCACCAACTCAGTCAATACACAGTTAACCTGCCTTTGGGAAAAGGATACACTGAACACTACTGTTGATTCTTTACTAACAAAACCTTTCTGATGGTGGCAAACAATTTCTTAAGACGGTTACCTGAAAATAACCAACTGCTGAGAGCACTAACAGTGATCAACAAGTAGCTGCTGAACTGTTGTGTTCTTCAGGCTGAAGAGAACTCTTGAAATTCTGCAGTTATTTGCCATACGATTACTCTGGATCTTGAAAGTATGGTTCCACCTTTAACATAAGAACAATGAGCCTAGTACAACAGTAAAGTTATTAATTCTTTGGGGGGTTTGTTTTTGTTGCTGTTGTTACTTTCACTGTAGTAAGTCATGTAGAAATACCTTTGATATCATAAACCAAAAACTGGAAATCGGATATCTAGTTTAGAAGACAGGCAGAACCTGAAATGATCCTGACAACACAGGTGAATGATGCAAAAACTTCTTCATCATCTCCTTCATGCTCTGACCAGAGAATGCCCACAAAAGTGCTTCTGGTTTTGGAGGCCTCCAGATTCTTCAAACTTTCTGGGTACCCAAAATACTTCAGTGGTAAAATGTCTGCTGTTCCCTTGATTAAGAGGAATACTATGTATTTCCTAACAGATACATGGCTAGAACTGGTGACTTAGGCACCAGCCTCATGTTTTTGTAGAGCACTTTGCTCAACTGAAAGTAGCTCAACTTGTTAATATCATCTGTTTAGGAGTTTACATGTTAATCTCTTAGAAATTGCATGCTATTTTCAAGACAGATTAAACAGAGCTATTCAGAGAGTATTCAGAAATTATAAGCTTCAATGTCAAATGAGAAATTATTTATTAAAGAGTAAAAGATTAATATAAGACTTCTATATTGCATAGATAACTAGCTGAAGGAGAGATGATCCTGTTTGTAATGGAAAAATTAAATCCTGGGCTGGAGGGGATTTTATGCATGAGCAAGATATGGGGGGGAAAAAAAGGTATTCTGCTAAAATGTGCTGAGGCACTCTTTGCAGAAAAGATCCAGAGTGGAGTGTCATATAGGGGCTGCATAACCTTGAAGACTTAAGAGATAGAGAGAATTTAATAAAAGACATGAAGGGTCATGCCTGTAAAGATATTCTATTACAGAAAAACTTTCTGTTAAAATCTGAGATCACCCCTACTAGAAATAAGAGAAAAGAGATAAACTTGGATATACTAGGTGAGTGCATGGTGACTGAAGTGCCAGTATATATATGGCACAATAAAAAGACCCCCGATGAATCTGAGGATATACTAGTATTTCTAGCAGGATCAAGCTCCAGTAAGGAAAATTCATCCTGGTAGATTTAACCAGTGCCAGACTTTTATTCCACAGACATAAGGCTGTCCCAGGATCAAATGGGTATATACTTACCTGAAAAAACTTCATGCAGAAATTAAAAGGCTACTAACTGGGAGAGGAGTGGATTTCTGGTATCACCTCTGTGTGAAGGAAGGGGAAATAATAAACATCTGTTATTTTTAATATGCAATGATAGGTTCTAGAGCAGGATTATTTAGAGCTAAGGTAAGGTCAGTATTCAGAGGGGTTTAAGCCCAATACCAAATGTTCACCTGTATCCTCTACTCCTTGGTCTATTCATCACCATACATACTTAAAACTGCTGCTTCCTAGTGCCTCCAGTTCTGTTGCACATGGAACACTCTGCAGAAGTGATCCTGTCCTCAAATTCAAGGCTGAGATAGTTTCATCAGCTCTCATTTTCCACAACACCTGTGGATATAGGAGATAGGAGGATGAGAAAAAGAATCATCAGGGCTACATAAGAAATTAACATTGGTAGGACTGGACCAGGAGCATGGGACTCACTTGTTGCATATCTTCTGATATTAGCTCAGTTTGTCAGAGCATGTCAGTAACACCAAGGTTGTGGGTTTGATCCCTGTATGGGCCATTCACTTAAGAGTTGGATTTGATGATTCTTGTAGGTCCCTTCCAGCTCAGAATATTCTGTGATTCTGTGATCTCTCTTAGTGTTTAGCACAGATCAGTAACACATCTATGAAGCAGATCTCCTGATCGCACCAACTTAGAAAAGTTTGACTGTGTGCAGAGCTGTACAAGCATGAACTGGATTCATTTCAGACAAAACTGAACCAGAGGATGCAATCTAGAAGTAGATGGATCCTCTCCCTTAAGTCCTTGAGATCAGAAGAGCCTGGTACAAGCTAATCTGCAGCAAATCTCCAAAATGTGAAGAATGGGGCTGGGCTGCTGCATCCACAGCACCAATTGATTTGATTTATAGATTACTCCTTTTGCACCACAGCATTGCTTACATAGATAAACCTGGTTATTCTTATCAAATAGAAATTACCATGTCCCTCATAACACAAAATCTATGTAAAACCGATTTTTTTTAGTCCTTTTTTAGCAGTTCTTTACTATTCCTAATACAAATATCTTGCAAAGTGTTATCAAAGTACTTACTATCATGCCTATTGAAAACTGTTCTTTTTCATTTTATTTTGTGGGAAGAGTTTCGATAAGAAAGCCTGATGGAGCATGCAAATAGGGATTCCATGGGAACAGACTTTTCTCAAATGCATTTCAAGACCCTCCTCTGGAAAACTCCATATGTGAATTTAAGATCAGTTTGCAGTCTTACCAGAGTCCTTGTTCACAGATCTGATGTTTAGATCCATAAATGTTCTTATCAGACAGTGTTGTCTGATTTCTGCTGTTTCCTATTTCTGCTTCTAACCAGCCTCCTTTTGGAACTGAAAAGTCAAGAATAAAACAACAACAACAACAAATCCATTTTATACTCTGTTGGGTTTAGAAATACAGAGGTATTCTTCCCCGTATCAGACAGTTTCTGACTGCAGGCTCTGATCTTCCAGTTGATAGGATCTAAAATTAGAGTGAATTCCATAATGCTCAAAATGGGCAAACATATTTACCCTGGGTCATTTGTTATTTCTGCCTGATGCTGTGGAATCACCAGGAGATGACTGCACAGTATGCATTGCTGAATTATGCAGATAACACATGAATTTAGGGTAGGGGCTGCCTTAAGCAAACACAATCTTGCTATTGTGAATTTAATATTACAACTATTTTAGCACTTTTCTGTCTTTCATCTGCTTACTTTAAAAGCAGCAGTATTTGTTTGCACTGACATTGTAATACCCTCATAATCTTAAACCATAATGCCAGTAAACCACCACTGACAGTGTAATGATTCACATTACCATATCATTATAGATGTAAAAGTCAGTCCCACATACTTCCTACTACATCAGTATTGGTGAGGCAGCCATTAAGATGTCAGTGGTAGAGCAGAGAATCACCATTACAAGCTTAGTCAAGATAATAAAACACTGCTAAAGGTAGCTACAGGGCCATATTCAGCAGCTGTTTTCAAATATAAACCTCACAGCAGTTTAAAAATAAATTTTGAATTAGTCAAATGCTTGAATCCACATTAAGAACTGATGTTTATGTCAGCAAAAAGAAGTCCTATTTAAGACTGTCAGAGTTTGGAGATTTCTTTAATATCTATCGTGAAAAGGCATATTTTTGTAAAAAAAAAAAAATTCAGTATATTTTAAATGAATGAAAAATTGAGGGACAAGAATTTTACTCATTTCAACTGTAAACATCTTGCCCTTTGTTGACAGCAATGGAAAAGCCGTGCTTAAAATGAGAACACACCCAGGTTGTATGATAAGGTTGTATAATACACCCAGGTTGTATATAAGTTACTCAAACTGAATCCAGTGGTGAAATATTTACACATAGGGATTTATATTCTAGAGCATACACAACATATTCAGGCCTTTTGTGGCCATTAGTATAACTCAAAGTCATATCAGATTAATCTTTTGCATGAGTTGTTTTTTTTTTTAAATCAATATAATACCAAGCAGACTAATGATAAGTAATTAATAAAGATTCTGGCAAAAGGAAGACATTATTTTAATTTGGAAAGCATAGAGGATGGAGACTGGCAGGCTCAAGTGGGAGTAAGGAAACAGAAAACACACAGCAACAGAAATATACTAAAATAAGAGCATTTACTTCAACAGCAGCTTACATTTATGTATATTGCCTTCATGAACGTGTTTATATTATGTTATACAAACATAATCATATTGCTACATTTTTTATATCTTCATAAAAATCAGAGGTGACTCTTCTTAAGTGAATTTTAACCATCAGAAATGGTGTGCAAAACCAGCACATTATCATGAAATTCAGATAACACAGAAGAAAGCTTTGTTTCCTCTCTGTTTTTTAACTAGTCTTCAGGGCTAGATCATGGAGCTCTCATCTTTATTGCTCAGCCCGTACTGAAGCAGGAAGCACCCTGGTTTCACTTACATTTCTTAGGTAAGTAATTGACAATGCAAAGTTGAAATTGTTGAAATTGGCCCTTCATCTGACAACATGCAAAAAGGCCAGTGTGAAACACCATTAATACATAGCACTCAGGGCTCCACTTTTTCAAAAGATTTTGTTGTCCAATGGGGAGTTTGACAAAGCCAAAATTTTAACTGTCTTTGAAAAATCTTCATAAACGATATAAACTCTGTTGGAAATACTTTTTCAAATTGTTTTTCCAACACCCACAGTGAAACTGGAGTGACTAATTTTCAAATGTTTCATGGATTGGTCAATTTTCCAGTGAGGGTAGAGGAGACAACAGAAGTAATTTTGACCCTGTATCTCAGATGATACTATTTTTGTGCTTTATTAAAACGTGTTGTAACTATTGTTTTCAACGTGATCTAAATTCTGTGCAGGAGCATATAGTCCTCTCTTTAGATGCATGATAGTTCTGACCTTGACTTAGGATATAAGAATGGAAGAAGGTGGTCTTTGATCATATCCGAACACACACTTGTGTATGTGACCATCTAGTCATACATGCTGCTGAATGCATATTTAGGAGGAAAGGCAAAAAAGACATCAGGGTTAATCTATCTATCTATAAGAAGCAGAAAGTTGTACTGGTCAGACATTTATATGCACTACTTTATTTTTGTTATCTTGGAAATAATATCTAAATTGCCATTAGCATACAGTGCCCAAAGTAACATCCATGTAGGTCATCCTTTTTCAACTCCAACCTTTATAAGTATTGAACTGGCAGTTTATAAGTATATTCACTGCTAGCATTAGAGGCATTTCAACATTTCCCTTCCCCCTTGTGATGGGCTGACACTGGCTGGGTGTAAAGTACCTGCCAAAAGTGCTTTATCATTCCCCTCCTCAGCTGGACCAGGGAGAGAAAAAAGAATGAAAGGTTTGTGGGTCAGGATAAGGAAATGGAGGGATCATTCAGCAATTAGCATCACAGGTGAAACAGACTTGACTTTGGGAAATTAATTTAATTTATTGCCCATCAAATCAGAGTAGAATAATGAGAAATAAACCCAAATCTTAAAATACCACCCCCACACCAGTCCCTTCTTCTTGGGGTCATCTTCACGCCCAAATGCTCTCCCTTCTCTCCTCAGTGTCGTAAGGGGACAGGGAATGAGGGCTGAGATCAGTTTATAACACATTGTCTCTGCTGCTCTTTGACTCCTCACACTCCCTGCTTCAGCACGGGGTCCTTCCCTCAGGAGACAGCCTTCCACAAACTTTTCCAACAATGAATCCTTCCTACCGGCTGCAGTTCTTCATTAATTGCTCCATTGTGGGTCCCTTCTATGGAGTGCAGTCCTTCAGGAACAGGCTGCTCCAATATGTGGTCCCCCACTGGATCACGGATCCTGATAGAAAATTTGCTTCAGCATGGGCTCCTCTCTCCACATAGCCACAGGTCCTGCCAGAAGCCTGCTCCTGTGTGGGTTTCCCATGGGGTCACAGCCTCTGCTGGGCACCCACCTGCTCTACTGTGGGCCCCCGGGGACTGCAGGTGGATCACTAGTCTCCCCTGAGCTTCCATGGGCTGCAGAAGGACAGCCTGACTCACCATGTTCTTCACCATGGGCTGCAGGGGAATCTCTGCTCTGACACCTGGAGCATCTCCTTCCTCTCCTTCTCCACTGACCTTAGTGTCTGCACAGTTTTTTCTCTGAAATATCCTCAGTATTCTATTTGGGTGCAATTACTCTTGAGCAGGAACTTTCTCCCCTTCCTAAATCTGTTATCCCAGTGGCACTACAACCATGTCTGATGGGCTCAGTCTTGGTCATCAGTGGATTCATCTGGAACGGACTGCCATTGGCTCTCTGACATGAAGAGACTCTCTGACTGAAGGGGGAAGCTTCTGGCAGCTTCTCACAGAAGCCACCCCATAGCCCACACACACACTCAAAACCTGGCTAAGCAAACCCAACACACTCCTTCAGTCAGAGATTCCATTTAGGCACAAAGGGCTTCAGACACTGCACTGTGAAGGGCAATTAACCACTGAAGGTCAAACAGATCCAAAAACAGGGTCCAACTCTTCCATGCTATCCTTCCAAAACATAAAATGTTTAAACACTTTTCACAAGTATATTGCAAATTATGTAAGACTTAACAGCATGAAGTCCAGGTTTCTGCAGATACCAGGCATATAAACTGTATTTATAAATCTTATTATCTAATGGATGACCCTAGGAAAGTCAGCTTTCATTTAAGAATTCATAAGATTTGAGACAATTCAAAAATATGAAGAAGGGTTTTTACATCTTTGACAAGTGGAATGTGTGTACTTTGGAAAGATACTCCTTTTCAATGTATTACTAAATTTTATGTATGAATGGAATACACTATCTGGTATCTCTTAGAAAGTTCTGTCAGGACTTTTTATCTATATTTCATTAGATGACTGAATGCTCAGGAAATATACCCACAGAGTTTTAACATTTGGATAACTGTGATCAGGTCCTAAAGTAGTAGTTAAATAATTTAGCACCTTTCAGGAGACATTGTGATGAAGCAGTCCTAGATTTTAGAGAAGGTGGTTATGAGCCATCCCTACCCTGCCAGCTCTGGGGCAGCACAGTATCTTCCTGTTTGTGAAGTCTGAGGATGGTGGTTTCTAGAGGTCAGCAGTGGGCTTAGTTGATATAACTGATGAGGATGTTGGAAGAAAAATCAGTGTAGTTGAGAAAGGCTATAGCAGCAATAGAGAGCACTAAGTTCATCTGTACTTCTGTTGGTGGCACTCATCCTGTAATGCCAAAGGGCTCCCCTCTCTCCCCAGATGTCTTCACAGCTATTTTTTTAACTAGGCAGGATTTTATCAGCTTTTCCACTCTTTAAACATTGTCAGTTAGTGCTAGCCAGACTTCACAGTTAATTGTATTCTAATCTACCCAATTAGTCCCCTATTCCCACAAAGACTTACACATGTGGTTAATTTAAAGTTTCAAGCAAGTGTGAAACTCTTCTGTGCCTGAGCCTTCCTGCTTCTAATGAGTGCAAAACCAAATGCTTTTCTTTCTGAAATCCCTCCTCAAGAGCCACAGCTTTCTCTTGGCCTTTCATCATTAATCTCAGCTGTAATGTTATGCACTATCTCACCCATGCCTGATCATTAAACCTAATTAAACAAAGTGAAAAACAAACCCAAAATAAAAGCCAAATGGAATCAAATTACCTGATGGTCATGCTTTATAAATAATGAGTATTTTATGAAACAAATTCCCTTTCTTTTGCTTTCTGTTGTTTCCTTTTCTCTTTCACCCCCACTGTGACCCTTCTTAACCAATGTAATTCATTGTGTTGTCTGTTTTGTAAGCATCCTAGAACAGGAATCTTGTAATCTCTACAGTCTGCACAGCACCATGCACCTCAGAGGAGTGTGTAAATATTAATCAACACACATTCACATTCAATGAAATCAAAAGCCCTAATTTTATGAATCAATAACACTGTCTCACTGGGTATGAAACAGCAGTAATCCATAGTCACGAAATTTAATCCTTTTGAAAAGTGGTTTCAAATGGAACTTGAATGAACAGTATGAAAAATACATGCGAAGAAAGATACAGACATCTGGTAAAGCACTGCTCTATAAGCAGTGTTTGACTTTCACCCATAAAAATAAAAATGCTGTCAACTGCTGGCCCTCAACCTGCTCACAATGATGTTAAGCTCTGTTTGGAAAAGTTTTCCTAAATGACCTTTCCAAACTTTTGGATACTCTTAGTCTACCATTTCTCCCATTCTCTGCCATTCCCTTAGTGGTGTTAAAGCATTAAAAAAATGTTAACAAAAAAGAAAATTGTAGAAATTAGAAAACAAGAGATTTATGATACTACTGTGCAACCTCAGTTTATCCTTCCTCCTGCCTGTGTCTCATGCTGCAAGCTTCAATTGCAACACCTTGCTCTACGACTTTTTCCAGCTCTTGGAAGCCAAGAGGGGGAGTTTTACAGATCAATCAGCCAGTGAGTGCAGACAAGGTGTTGAAGCTGATGGTAAGGATCATACCTGCATTAAAGGATGTCTAACATGACCAGACTAACAAATGAACTACAACCCTTTCAAGCAAAATGTATATTCTTTCTTGCCTTGATTCACTATTATCCTCTGCACTGCATGGACTCGGGGCCTTCTGGAAAAAAACCCTGCCTCTGACTGTGTCATTGTTAGCCTAAGCTGTTAGCAAATTTTCAAGGGTTTGGTGGATTTTTTTCTCTTAGGAGCAGAAGAAATTAAAGAGCTAAACAGATATTTGTCTGTCTAAGCCTCTCTGACAGGAAAAAAATTAGACTTTTGTCCTATTTTGTCCCATGTATGATCAAATATGTATTCCAGCCCACTTTCCACTCTGCAATGTGTTCCCTAAATATCACTGCTAATTTTATACCAGAGTCACGTAGTTTTTTACTGGCTGACTCTAACTTGTCTTTCTTTTCTTTGTGGGGGCATTCCTTAAGCTAGGCATAGTGGGGTCCATCCATTCCTATTCCTGATTAAGCCTTGTCCCTGGCACCTAGCAGGGACAACTCTGACTGCTGCCCACAGGAGCTGGAAGTACGTGACATCTCCACATCAGTTCTCTGCAGGACTTTCTAGCTGTTCCCAAAGTTACTTAGACAGGCACAAGGGAACCCAGGCAGGAAAAGCAGTACATAAGAGGAAAGGAGAAATTCCCAATGCTCATGCACCCAGGCTGGTGAATGTGATGGGAATTTTTTTGTACGATTGTGTGCTCCCACTCTTCTTTATGCTAAAGCTGAATGAAACAGATCTTTCATATTGACCACCAAGTTAGATAAATGTGCAACAGAGCTGCTATGCTCTGGTGTGTCCAGGCAGCAGATGCTAGGAGAGGTTTCACTAGTTACTCAAGCTTACAAAGACAACCATAGAGCACCTGCAAAGCAGCACACAAGAGAAAATTAGAAGGCTTTACACAATGATATTGCCATTTTTTCTGGTTTTGGACATGCAACACATAGTCTCCTTTTCTTAGTTTTATCTTTGCAGTGAGCAATCTGTCCTGTTCTTATTTTGTACCATATTGTTCTCTCAAGCCTCTATTATGCACACAATATTCACCAAAGTCTGCTACAAAAATTTCTGTTGAGAATACTGGGCACATCAACTAAAAAATACTGGAGTAAATACTGTTTCTAAGTATAAAGCATTTTGTTTCACCTGTCTCTCATAATCCCTTCCCTTGAAATGGTCAACTGTAAAACAGAAAATGCATACAGAAAGTGTGGTACTAGAAATCAGATTGTTGGCTGTATTTGGCTATTTTCTGGAAATTTTAGCTGGGAAGAATTTGAGGAAGGAAAGAGATTGTTGCATTTGCTGGACTTCCAGATATGTGGCAACTTATGGGAATACCTACACAGTAGTTTCATCTGACTAGCCACAAATCTGGCAGCCCCGGGGTCTACCAAATTAATGACGTGTGGTACACAGATGGTTCGTGTACCTACAGCAAGTCCGATGTGAACTGAAAATGTCAGAGTAACAATGCACAGATTTAGTCCATGAAATCCCTCAGACACACAGCAGCCACATTTGAGATCCTCTGGCTCAATGTCTGCCAGATTTGAAGGCAGCACTGAGCTCTGGTGTACAACAGTACTGTTTCCTCTTTTTATTCCACAAAGGAATGGATCGATTTTTCTATTTTTTTTTTCCTGAATTAATAAGGCTTCAGTAAGGCTTTTCTCACTCCCAGAATAATACAATTAAACATCATGTCATACTGTAACAGGTCTGCCCCAAGGGAAGTTAACTTTCTTCTTAGACTATATGGTGCTAAGCTTTAGATTTGTAGCTAAAAAATTGTCCAGACTGTTTAGACTATTATTGAGGAGTGCTTGCACAGCATCAAGACCTTCTCTCTTTCCTGCTCTGCCCTCTCATTACCCTGCAGTGGGTAGGCTGGGGATGGACAAGAATTTGGGAAGGGACATGGCTGTGACAGCTGACCCAAACTGGCCAAAGGAATACTCCACGCCATATAAGGTCATGCTCAGCCATGGGTTAGAGTGAAAGAGAGGTGGAGGGGCTTTGGCTTCCAAGGCTGGCGCTGCTCAGAGGCTGGCTGGGCGTTGGTCTGCTGGTGGGAGGTGATGAGTGATTATTGCCTTTGCATCACTTGGTTTTGCCTGTTTTTTTCAGTTATTAAACGTCTTTATCTTGATCTATGAGTTTTCTTGCTTTTTCTCTTCCTGTTCTCTCCCCTGTCCTGCTGGGAAAGAAGGGTGGGTGAGCAGTTGTGTGGCAGCTTTGCTGCTGGCCAGGGTCAGCCCACGGCGTGTACGTGTGTGCACAGGCAGTGTGTTGAGTGGAACACAGCTTGTGTCAAAAGTCCTACCTCTCACATTTCAGGTGGATGTGAATGTGGAATCATAAACTCAGACTTGTACTTGCTTTCACAGCTAGATTGCCTCCTTCTTCCCCCAGCAGCCCTTGTGTTTACTGAAGCACACATTTAACTGTAAATGGTGCATTTGGCATCTGCCTGTTCATTGTCCTGTAATGTTCAGAGCAGGGCCTTGGGCCCCATCTGTTTCCAGGCCCTGCTTCCCCAAACCTTCACAAGCATGTCATTGTCCTGTTAATATCCACATGCTTTAGCTTGCACTTATTCACTTTCTTCTTTGTACTTCAGGATCTCATGTGCGTGCCCCGCTTGTCCAGGTACTTTGTCCCAGAATCTGCTCCTCGTGAGGGACATGGCTCCCACCATCCTACTCCATAGTCCTCCTCCTTCTCCCCAGAGCCAAGCATCAGCACTGGGAGCAAAGAAACAATGTTCCTACTCCCCTACCTGTGCTCAGGAACACAACTGAAAGTACATGCTAAATTAGTTACGTGTGGATTCGTGACCTGCGGATTCGTGACCTGCCAGCCATCACAATTTTATCACTAGTTTAAAAGTGTTAGTTCTTCATGCCGTTGCCAGAAAGTAAATTCCTTATTTCTGTAGGATTAGCAAGTTTATAGTACTCTTGAGTGAGGAGGGCATTCTCAGCCAGCAACTATGTGAGCCTGAATAGCTCCACTGCCAGAAGATGACTGGCTCTAAGACATGTATTTATTTACTTTTAAAGTTCCCAGGCTCTTTAAACTCACCTGATTTTCTTTGTGTGAATCATGAAATAAGTTTTTATTCAAGACTGTGTCCAGGACCAATCCACATGTAGTTTACTAGGAGATGCATATTGAAACTTTTTGTTTAGTAGCACTAAACATACCGTTACTTTTTGGAATGAAAATGACCCTCTATGAAGGCAGGAGGAGTTTTGTCATTGATTTCAACAGTATAGCTTTCTATCTTTTCATATAAAAGGAGCACTTACTGCAGAAAGGAACTGAGATACTGAGGCATGGTTCAGATCCTGATTGATCTCCGAATCCCTTGTGCAATCACCCAGGCAGTGGAGTTCTATTGCAAGTCCAGGAACTAGGACGAATTCCACTCACCTCCAAAAGAGAACAAGGATAAAGCAAATGCTTGGCGGATTTAAAGTCTTTAGGGACCAGAAGGGCTCATTCTTCTTATTTCCCTTAGCTGCTGTTGTAAGGTTTCCTTCACTGTGAGGCTGATCCAATTGCCACTGAATGTCACTAGCAAAACTGCAAGTGACTTGTTAGCTAGAATACACTGGAAGGTTATTGCTGTTATCACTACATGATATAGAAATGAATTTTGAAGAACTTTTTGAAAAAGATGTGTTCCCACTGGACTGTCACCTAGTCTGAAGAAGTTCCAGCTTTCAGCAAATAACACAGAATGACAGCTTCAGAAGTGTCTTACTAGCTCCCATTTCAAGGGATGTCATTTTTGCCTTCACTGTGCCTGTTAATATGCCCTGACTTCAATGGGCTTTGCACATATCCATGTGGTGATAAAAGCAGTCCTAGCACCAATAAAACAACACAGAGAAAGCTTAGTGACAGCATGTAGGAGAAGTTCACTGTTACTAATTAAACCCACATTTTCAGTGTTGGGGTCTTGCTGCCTCACCAAGTACATCATAGGACTGTCTGGAGAAAGAAATCACAAAGAAAAATATTTAATTAGAATTTGCCAAAAGTTCCCCCAGCATACAATTTTTCATAGAATTACTCAAAACCAAGAATAACTGAAGGTTTGAAGGGCATTTGTTCTTGGACAACAGTGCTAGTGCATCACATGCTGGCAGTAACTGTGTAAGGGCAACTGTTTTTCACTTTCCCTGCCTCATGTCAGTTCAGTGTACATGAAGAAAGAGATTTTTGAAGAACACTTTTTAAGTTACTGCTGCTCAGAGTCTCCAGAGTGCGAAATTAGTATTGCAAATAGAGATCACACTGCTGGAGATCCTTTCCATCATGTTTTCCAGCATGATGTTCCCCCACCCTACACACTCATTGTTCATCTCTATTTTGCTAATTTGCCTGTCTGAGAGTCACAAATATTCAATTACACTCTTTGAAACATGCATATTCACAGATTTCTTCATTTCTGCTTGCTGGACAATGAAGTTATTTTCCTAAGCTAAGTACTCACACACCTTTTACCTTTGGGTTAATGTCTGTATCTGTGACAGAGAGATCAGGAGTCTTACCACTCAACCTTCTAACTCTTGCCTTGCACAAAAGGACAGTCAGCAATATTTTGACAGTAGATTAAGAAGTAAAGAGCTTAAGAGAGTCTCAGAAGATAACTTTCAGTGCCCTGCTAGTATGCTTTGAAACAGATCTCAGTGTATATTTTCAATTATATATTTTTAAAAATTCAATACACACAGAGTGGTCTGTTTGCATTTTTCTTACACATTTACCTTCTGCTGATGGGAGTAGCAGAGGCATGAACAACATCTGGGTCGTAGGCTCTAGGAATCTTCGGGGTCCTCAGCACTCCCAGCTGTGTTGCTCACCATTCTAATACACTGCCAACAAAAACTCGGAGAGTATTTCCACTTCATTCTGCACTTTTGCTTCAGAAGAGTAATGAACCTTCTTTCAGTCAAAGCTAAATATTTTACTGTGGATGCAAATTTTTCGCTAATGAATGAATAGCAGGCATACATTTTTCATTTGATAAAGACATGCACTTAACGTTGTCATTTAAGAAAATGTATATTCATATAGCCATTTAAAAATAGCCAGCACCATTGTCATAATTATCTTTTCATATGTTCAGCAGTGCCAGCAATTAACTATGAATGTAAATGTAATCAAGCACACTACCACACTTTTAACAAGTAAGGCAGTTTCTATAACTCTGTTGTGTTGGTAATGGTCTGTACTTTGCTCCTAAGGAAGTTTAAGGGGAGTTTTTTATCCCGGCTAACAAGTGTGCTGGTTTGCTACACACCACATTGTCCTGAGTCTGCTGAAACTCATGGGGAAGACTAGCTCAAAAAAAAAAAGGCATCCAACTCCAGCGCTGTCGCTGTTACACTACGGCGAGATCTAACAACAGCACAAGACCTCTCAGAAGGCAAAAGGCAAAAAAGCACTTTATTAACACACCTACACCTTTTATAGTGTGGATTGCTAAAAGAAAATGGATTGGCTAAAAGAAAATACAGTAAACCCATTGGACCAGGAACAGACAACTCCCCTGGAGAACACAAAAGAATAAACATCATGTCTCTCAGTTGTGGAATCTAGACAAACACCAGGTGTTAGATTTGTTTAAATTCTTTTCTCATGCTTTCCCAGGACCAGCCCAGGAAAGCCTGAGCTTCTCTCACTGATGGCTGTTAGAATCCACACAGCTATGGGAAGAAAAATGAGCATTTGTGTGTGTCCTCTCTCACAGACGTGGTGAGTGGAGGAATGTCTGAAAATAATGTGCAAAAATTGGCTTCTTTGGGGAGGTACTAAGGAAGTTCTCACACACCTCTGTTAGCACATATGCTCTACATCACACAATGTAATTGCAACCTCTTTTCTATATATCCCCTTCCCAACCTCCTTGGTTCAGCCTCCACCTGTCAAATGAGAGAGACTTTTGCTAATGGTCAATATGTTTAAGAAAAAAAACCAAAACCATGTGCACAGTAGGAAACAGAACATTTTATCAAAACACAACTTACCATGAGTGGATTATTTCACTTTGGTCTTGCCTCAGCTCCCAGCTCTCATCTCTCTCACAGTGCCTCTTGCTTCTTTCAGATTCTCACCTGCTTGGAGTAGACCACAGGTCTTCTCAAAACCCCTAAGACCGCATATTGACAAAAAGATATTAGAAATATAAATGGTGAGTTGCATAGGTATCATAGATATGATATCGTTTCCTTACTATGTGTTGGAAAAATGAAAGTATTTTCTTTCAAAATCCATTCAGTGTTCTCACCAAATGCCCTGATGAGAGTCCTGTTGTCCTTCAGAAAAGACATAAGACAACCAAGACTGGGGCACACAGGCCGGTGCCTCAAACAAAACATGCTGTGGAAGGACTCGCTTTAGGGTTGAAATAACAATTTACTCTCTGGAGTCCCCCAGGCACTCCATATTTCTGCTGTGAGAAGGGCATGTCAGCAGCCATGTAAGCATATTTTCCCTAGAAAAGGGCCAATACAACTTGCTCAGAGAAACCAGGCCACCAGACACCTGTCACTTGGTAACAGTCTTTAGAGCAGAATAGGACTGGACACCGTGCCGTATTTTAAGCAGTGGCCTGAGGGTAGAAGCACCCATGTGTCCTAGTATTAGGCATTATTTTTCATTGACTTGACAGGGAGACTGCACTCTGGTCTGACATACTGAAAAGCAAAGACCATATGAGAAGTTTCACCATTGCATACAACCCACAGGGGTCTGAAGACCCAAGGCACTTGATTAGGCATGGCCAGCCTTCAAGTTCAAGTAGTGAAAATCACTGCAAGGAGAAAGTTATGCCAACTAGTTACATCACTTATTATTAACACGCTGACATCTGTCTGTGAGGTCAAGATCATCGCTGACTAAATTGTTCTTTTTTTATTGGTCAGCCAGTTTTGCTTTTCAGGATATTCACTATATCCCCCATAGCTGACAGGGGTCATCAACAAGGTCACTGGCAGGCGATGAGAAGACTTCTCAGCTGGAGACAGATGACGGAATTCCTCATGAGTGTTTTCCTGAAAATTCATGTAACAATTTTTTTCATGATGTATTTTTGTTTCCGCCTGATGAAAACTTTACTGTGTCAGCACCAGCTGGACCGAAGACTTCAATTCAGATCGTACTTCTTTGTGAACAGCAAGGAGAACACTTTTATGCACCCCTGCACCTCCTGCTTTCAATCAGCTCTAGAAGCAGAGTTGTACACAACAAACACGACTTCTCCACTGCCATGTGTCTGTATTGGGAAGAGGAGAAAAATATCACTTAACGAAAGGTTATTCAGGCAGATTTTCAAACTCAGTCCTGCGCTGTTGAGATTAAGGCACTGGGAGTGAAGGGCATCTTTTCAATACTGTCATACACAAATATGGTACAGGAATGATAAATGTCTCTTAAGAAAAAAAAAATAAAAAAGCACAAGTAGCCTACTAATACTCACTCCACAACAGAGTTTCTTGCTTGATAAAAAAATGTCTAGAGAAATAATGAGAACAGTATCTTTTCTTTAAACTTACTCCTGATGCAGTGACAAGGCACAGTATCATTAATATTATTTTTCTTTAATGGTTTTGGATCATTAGTTGTTATCATAGTAGATTGCACTAACTAGTTATGCACCTAAATGTACGTAACTGGAGGTATGATCAGTAAACTTAATTTAGTGATTCCCTAATGGGCTCATCTCTCTCTTCAGCTTGGTGAAATCAGTAGTAACAGGCAGGACTCAGCTTAAAGGCTATACAAGTTAGCTCAGGATTGTTTCCTTGGACTCCAAGACATTTGAGTCAGTTTCATTCAGCAAGACCATTGACAGATGTAAAAACACTTAACTAAAATACGAAGCCTCGTTTTTCAGAGACATCTTGGTGGATATATATGTGTACACGTGCCATGTTGTATACAATGATTCTATTTTTATATGTTAGCCTTTCATTTTAGTTTCTTAAAGAAGTGTGAAGAAAAAAATAGCTTCAATGGCTGAATTCATGTATGTGCATAAAATGAGTTGCTCGCAGTGTAATAGAAATTATGATAAGGTGTGTTTCCACATGTAATGAGGGAGAGTATAAATTTTATGATTATGCTGTCTGGCAAATAAATAATACAAATTGTTCCAAGGGCCCTTGCAGATATCAGGCAATACTTCTCTGGTTTTGTAGCTTCCATACTGCTATTGGTCTATTACACTGCTGTAAAAACAGAAAACACTATAGGAGCTGCTTAACTTTTTTCACTATTCTGCCTTTTGTACCAAACAGACATTAGCACCGGAGTTTGTGCAGAAACATTCAACTCTAGAGGATGAACCAAATGAATCATATTTTGTCACTTTCCCAGTGATGTAGCTCTTTGAACTGTTCTCTGACCAGAAATGCAGCATTAGAAATGCAGCAGTTCTTTAAATAAAGTTTTCCACAGATGATCACTACTGAAGAAATGTAATCCTGCTTGATATTCAGTATATATTTTCTCATGACAGTTTTATGGTACAATTAAATTTCACACTTTCTTTTCTACCACTCTGAATATGCATTAGAAAGCCAAGCATCATAATTCTAAACCAATTGGGTTGATTTGCTTGTTGAAATTCAGTTATTGCTTCTTTATGTGCATTTCTAAAAAAGGCCATTGCCTGTACCAGTACATTTAGAGTCAACACATGGTCACTAAAGGTGCAGCAAAATTGTATTTCCAAGATCAAGTTATGCACTTTATGTGAAAAACAAAACAAGGTAATTCTAAATTGGTTTCTTGGAGTAACGAATGTAGAGAAACAATAGAGCTAATGTAGGGCTAGGGAGAGAGGCAGATTATGAAACACATTGTGTACTACTTGAAAATTATACTGATATTTAGGTGGACATAATAACTTAATAAGACTCATTTGAATGCAAAAGAATGAACATTGAGTTGATATTAACTTTTAATGCTTGTCATTTTATGTTAATTTATACTTTTAAATTATAGTCTTTTTTTTTGTAATCAGACTGGCTAATTATACCTCAAACATGTAAATTTGACATGATGGCAAAACCAAATTAAAAAAAAATTCAACTAAGTACTTGGTTATAAAGATCTATAATTCACTCAAACTGGATTCTGGCTAAGTTCCTCCAACCACACAAATCATTTTGTTTTGCAGTAGAAGAATCATTCAATTTCTCTGAGGTGATTTCTTTAGTTGATTTTACAAGGTGACAATGCTAATGCACTACATTTGTGCATTCTTTTTTCCAATCACTGATTTGACAATTTTTGAAGAAATCCTTCATCTAACTTTGATATTTGCAAATGCAGTTTTCAAAGATTCCCTTATGCTAAAAGCATTATTAAGAAAAATGTATTTTTCTAGCACCAAAATGGTCTCAAATTGGGATCATGAACTCTGTTCTATTTTTGTCAATACTAAACATCTGCTAACCTTCTAAAATCACAATGAAAAACCAGTGCCTTACATTTTATATATCTGATTCCCTGTAAGGCAATTATTTTCCAACACATATTAAAAAAAAGTTACTCTGTCTAAGCGTGCCAAATTGACAGGAGCTTATATGGAAAATGAGCACTTTCTTATCTTAACTTATACTCTGGAGTTAAAGTTTATTTCTTTTATTGTGTTTCCAGAACTGAAATAATAAATTCCTTCTGTCAACTCTGTTCAGATAGCTTTTTAAGTGCTCATGACTCAGATGTCTTTAAAAAAACCTAAATATTTTATCTTGAATGACCTCGAACTCCATCAAATTTGGACATACTGTGTGAAAAGCTTTATGTACTGTGTTGAGTTGATAACCCTGTTGCACCAGCCCTCTACTCATTTGAAGTTATTTCATTTTTTAGCAAGTATTTCTGTAATAGGACTCAATTATTCAATGAAATATTTTTTTCCTTGCATATGACTGAGCAGATGAGATGATTAACCTATAAAGCAACTTGAAAATCCTTACTCCTTCAGCAGGCCATTCTTTCTCCTCCTTCTGCCTTCCTTTAGGGTCAGGGCTTTATTCATGTTGTCTTTCACAACACAGATTGCAATAAAATCAGTAAGCTAAATTTTAACAAGGAAAATATTCACTCCAGCAAAACTCCAGTTGATTCAAGAGGGAAATTTCTCCTAAATAGTACTTGAAAGTTGAACTGTTTCTTTGGGGGTAAAAAAGTGTACAGTTACTGCAAATAGCTAAGTTAGGTGAAGTGAAGCAGAGGTTCACTTCACCTAACTTAGCTTTTTGCAGTAACTATTTACCTCCATGGAAATGTCAAAGCAGAAGTCTGTCCCTGAGTTTTTGAAGTATTTTCCAATGCCATCGTAATTCCTCCTCACTCGTCCGTGCCTATAATCCATGCAAAGTCCTGAATGCACAAAACTGTAGGCAGTGTCTCCTAGAATGTTGAGAAAGCAGAAGTTCTCTGTTCTGCCTGCCTGTGAGGGCTTTTGAGGAGCAGCAGGGTGTTACATCACTACCCTTGCTAAGGCACTGCAGAGCTGAGGCAAACGTGCTGCAAGGTCAGTGGCCCCATGAGCTCACCAACTGCAGCCAAGGGCTACAGGGGCAGCAGACCAGTGGTGGGTTTCCCCCACTGCCCACCAGGACAGCAGCAAAGCCACAGGCAGCCTAAGAGCCATTCTCTTTCCCATCAGGAGCAAAACTGCCAGTCTGTGGTAGGAGCTTGGTCTGCCTTATTTTCTCTAACCTTTCTATGTGTGTATGTGGCCAAACTCACAATCACACCCACAGCTAATCAATAATTACTGTCTCATTCAACAGAGATTGTTCAAGCACCTGTATAAATGGCTCTGCTCTAGCATCTTTTATCTGCTCTCCAACTGGACCCATAAAATGCATGTGATAGCAGTTACAGAGCACCAAGGTTCACATACCCTCAACACAAAGCAGTGAAAATAGAAGAATTTTGAAATTTGCAGAGCATCCTTATGATAAGAACATATCTTTTCAGTGGCTCGGAGCTGATTTTCTTTTATTAAAGCATCTTCCATAATAGCTAGTGCATACTTACAATGCTAGTTACTTTTTTGCAATTATGTTATTCAGAAATAATTGGATTTCTGGGTTTAATTGGGCTCTAAATTAGCCATAGCTTTCATAAAAGCTATTATAGAGATTTCTAATAGCAGCTTTTCCTGCTATTTAAGGACAGAGCATTTCAACGAGAGTGATTCAGCAGTGTAAAAAGTCTTGGCTGCTGTGAACTCTAGCACAGGTTCAGTTTAATTACGGCAATTTAGGCACCATCCTTTTGTAATTAAACATTTGCTCAAAACATTACCCAGAGTATATAACTCTGTCAAACAACTGGTTGTCCTTTAGAAAGATATGATTTTGTTTTCCAACTCTTTGGAAGATTAAGGAGCTTTATGGCAGGTTAGCTCCTGATGATCGAGTTCAGAGGCAGAATAAGCACTTGTTTGCTCTCACCAGTCTTTTTACCAGCTCACTTGGGAGGAGGCTGCATGAGGTGTTCCTCTGATGTTCCTTCCCACCCAAGGGGTCCTGTGCTCCACTTGCTAACCACTCCTGCACACGTGCTTGTATGCAAACATCCCTCTGTTGGAAAAACAGAGAAGCAAAAATCCAATCAGTTATTTTTGAGAATATCCTGGGGCAAGTCCTTTGACTTAGCTGCAGGTGATTGAGGGGTGATGATGAGGTGATTCAGGGTTAAGAGAAACAGACCAGACCCTTGTGCTTCTCCCTGGTTTCTGTCAGTGGCAGCTCTACTCCAGTGCAGCAGTATCTGTGATCCTCACAATCTTCACCAGAAACTGTAGGCCAGGCTGCATTTAGGCATCACTTTGATAAGGAATGGCCTTATGATACCAAACAATGTAACTCCTGGAACATAATGATGCCTTCCATACTTCTGTCCTAGCCTGGCAGGGGATAGAGCATAAGAACAGCAATTGTTTCACTGTCAACTGATTCCTGCCCACTGCCTGGCCCCTGCATGTCATGCTTGCTGCACCACTTGAGAGAGGCTGAGGTTTTGCTCAGTCCTTCCTCATTTAGTCTCGGGGGAAAAATGAAGCTTCTCCCAGATGCACAACTCAAGACTATGTTAATTGTGTAATACTGGACTTGAGGATGGAGTGTGACCTACCATGTTGAAAGGATTTGAGAAGGCAGACTGATTGAAATTTGTTTTTTAGAGAACTTAGCAAGCCTCTACCTGGTATTTTTTGCTTTGGAAAATGGATAATGTAAGAAAATTTAAAATGTATTGTGGTAAATTTTCCTTATTCTCTAATGCACTCCCTCTTCTGATGAAGCCCACTTCTTTCCCAAGGATACTGCCAAAGGAGACAAACCCCATATTTTTAAAATTATCCCAGAAAAACCAGATCACTCTTCCAGTGATTCATATAAGTCTGAAAAATGTTTGCCCGCATAACAAATGTTGGAATTCAGCCCCAGATTAAAACTGCAGATGAGAATCTGCATGCCTATGAATACATATTTACATGTGAACTAGGTGGCCAAGCTTCTATTTTATCTCTGCAGTTTTAGCCAATACACTCACATGAGAAAAGGAGGATTAAGCCCACTGTACTATAGACACGTTAGAACTCAGCTCTGTACCTGAATGCAGGTGCTCAGAGCTACCTGAGGAGCCCTGGGGGATCCCATCTGCCTTTTGGGTGTTGATCCTGGAGGGTACATATCTCCCAGCATTCAAGTGTCACAACTTTAACCCCCATCCATGACTGGGGCACTTGAAGTAGCACAAGAATCCTGCATTTACACAGCTGAACTGATATCAAGAAGTCAAAACATTGAAAGAACTTTGGACACTCAGAGACTTCACAGGACATCATAAGATATCACCATCAACTTAATTTATTATGTTATTATGAAGTCCAAACAATATCTGACCTGAAAAACATGACACAAATCCAAATTTGCCAAAATTAGATATGAAGGTTGAAACAATTCAGTTGAACTTTTTACTCTTGAATTTTTTCCTTTTCCTTCAAAATGTTGTAGACTTTGCATTTTCTGGCAAAGAAGTCCCCTAGTGACAGGGAGTTCCCTTTGCAGGTATGCTTTAGGCAAATGATGAGTGATAACATTTCAGTGTTTTGCTGCAGATGCTTTTTGGCTTTGTTTTATCCATAATAGCTTGGAAGATTCTTTGAGATCTGCTGCAAGGCTGAGAAAGTTTTTTGGAAATTCCTTTGCTAAACCATATTTTTTCAACTACCTGAGAAAATTCAAGGCTTTTTTTGTGTAAATAGGGAAAAAAGGTGCCAAGGCATGTGTCAACCCTCAATTCCTTTCTAGACAACGGGAGTTTCACAATTGATTTCAACAGAAGAAAACTTAAACCTTCAAGTTCAATATTCTAGTTTGTAACAGACAAATAAGACCTTACTAAATTGTAATTTGACTCAATTCAGCTAGTTAAATGATTTTAAAAATGTAATCAGAAGAGATGTCTTATTAAAAAGCAGTATTAAAGTATATGAACTTCTTTTGATGCCTGTTTCATGTAAGCAAAGATTCATCAATATTCATCAATAATATATTCACCTGTGGTGACTGTGAATAATGTGATGTTTAATATTCCCTAAATTTTTTAGATAACCTTTGTGAAAAGTCATTAATTCTAGTATTTATCTGCTACTCGAAAAAGAACATGATATAAAATGACAACTCAATTTTCCTCTTTGACATTTCAAGTACAACTAGGTCACGTTAATCAATCAATAATGTGCTTATCATATACTGTGGTCAATTATAGCCCAACTATCAGTGACAGTTGTCTGGCTTGCAATCTGGACACATATGCTGTCATGACAACTACATTCTTTTTAGCCCTTTTGTATTTTACAAGCAGTGCTCTTGCTTGAGGCACATCATAAATGTACAAAAAGGGCATCAGATACTTCATAATCCCAATTCCATTTCTGTGTTATTAGTATATTTCCAAAGAATAAACTTTCAGTGCACTGAAATCCAAGAAAAACATGATAAGCTTCCCTTCTCTGAAGAAAAAGTTACACATTAAATAAAACTGACTGCACTACAAATAGAGCACTTGCATTTGCTCATTGCAAGGTCGTGATTATAGCTCACCACTTTAATGAAGTCATAAACTAGTTGGCTGTACTTCTTTGGTTTATTGCACCATGATAACCTTTTATTTTGGAGCTGTAGCCGTATAAACTATGATTATTAATGATATCTCTGTCAAATACATTATTAATACTGTTTGCCAGGACATTATTTATATTCTGATCTATCTGTAAAGATCAGACAGTATCTCTCAAATGAACTTTGACACAGTTTTAAATAGAACTTCTCACCTTCAGACAAATCATATAAATCTTAACCTTCCTGTTTTTATTGAAATTATTCTCAATGAATGATACACTCATAGATCTTATGATACAGTATTTCTCCCCTGGAAAACGCTGACTGGTAAAGGGTCTAATTGATTATTTCAACAATAACTGACTCTAATTTCCCTTGGAAATAATGTCTGATAAGGAACAACAGAACATATTCAATTTTTTGGAGGAGACCTTTTTTTTTTAAATTGACTTATTTTCAAATATTTAAAGTGACTTAATAACCCAGCAGGAAGTAAAATTATGGAATAAAAAAGTAAAAAATAAATTATCCAGAATTTTTACTTTAATTAAATTAATTTTGACATATTTGCTCTGATTAGGAATTTGTTTCAAATTGAATGAAATAGAATTCCCATGAAATAGAATAGGCAGGTTTTATGAGGCCACTGACTGATGAACCTTCTCCCCACAAAGGTTATGGCTTCTGAATAACCATCCTCCATGATTTCCTGAAAATGAGAGAACATGACTTTTCATATATACTTTTTTTTTTCATCTTTCTTGCATAAAGTTTGTTCCAATTGGCTCATAGATGGAGAGCTGAGAAGGGAGAAGATGTGTGAGCTCTCAGCTCTTCCAAGTGCATGATGAGACACATCATACATCTTCCTTTGTAAGTGCCAGCAGCAGAATATGGAAACGAGAGGAAATTTGAATATCAAAAGTCATTCTCCAGTTTACCCACTCTTAAAGCCTGTCACAACACATTCCCAGTAGTAATTACCTACCCTGTTCCAATTCAGAAACAAGGGTATCACAGAGGTGGTCGAATGACCCTATCTGTTGCAAACTGTTAATTTATTCAGGATAAAAACAAAGAGAAAGGAATTAAAAAAAGTTGTATCTTAAAAATAATTAACAGTTCAATAATAGCTGTTTGCTTGGTTTTATTGTTTTTACATCATATTTTGATGCTGCTATACTCACTGGGACATTTAAAGGGTAATATGGTAATAATTTATGAAATAAGATAGTCTGATATGCAACAGTATTCCTAGTGGTGCATTTCGTTTCATGTTAGCAATACAAAAATGGTAAAAAGCTGATGGTGGCAGTGGGCTCCCACTGAGGCATACCCTATTACAGTGGTATCCATGTCAGCATGTCAGCTTTTTGCTTTTTAATCACAGCTTTGACATTCAGTGACTATAGTGTTTTTCTTTCAAAAATCATACAGGTTTTCACCCAGGAGCCGAAATCATTTAGATGACATTCCTTCTCCTACATTAAAGCCAGTTAATGGAAGGAGTGCAGGCAACTTCCACTGAGGAAGACAGATGTACCAACACTATTCCTGTGTGCAGCCTATAAAGAAAAAGCCCTTCCTTAACCCATAGCTTGAGCCCCAATAGCTGCTGCAATGGGACATCAAAGAGTGGGGAGCATTCCTATGGCAATGTCAAGGCAAATTTATTTTGCCCTCACAAACATTTTGTTCTGCTACCAGTGCACAAATAAACATGAAAATTGTCAATGAAACCTAACCTCTTGATATTTAGTTAATGTAGTATACCCAAAACAAAGAAAGGCAAGACCCAGAAACTGTGACCTATACTTACAAAGCTAAAATTAAAATGTTGATGAGAGAGGTGCGCTGATATATTGAGCAGCTCAAATAATTGGACTTGGTGAAAAATGGTACTTCAATCCCTGGAAAAAATAATAAGTAATACTTCAATAGTGTTTTCATCAATTGTAAGAGAAGTTTCTCTGAGACTTTGTCATTGCCTGAAGTGTGGTCAGACTGCCAGCCACAGCTCTTGCTCCAGAGTGGGCAGAAAGCTTCCTGTACAAAGCCTTGTTTGGATTTTAGTGACATTTTGAAAGGGAGATAGCACATGCCTGGAGTAGAAAAGAGTTGGAGAGGGGCTTTGACAGATAGGCAACGTGCAGTGGCATAGGCTCTGCCTTAGAATTGCCTTATTTTCCCCAACAATGTCTTTAAAACTGAATCATCCTGGTACTAAAAAATCATTGAATCTATTATTCAATCTTCAGTTTATTTTCTTTACACAATTTCCAGATTTTTATTATACTACCATCTCCTATCAGAAAGAGATCATCTTTGTTAGAGTAAACTGAAAATCACTGGTTATGACAAAAAAGAATTCCCATTAACAAGTCATCATCTAATAATTTTAGGATCTTTGTATCCTATTATCAGCTTTCTTATGAAATATCATTTCTTAATGACAGGGATTTGACTAATACTGTGTGAACTCTGTTAACATATTTTGAAAGTTACAACCAAGTGTGTATTTATGGAATAAGCTGTCATCTTTTTCATGCTTGCACATAATTTTAGCTTGTGATTTGATCAGATGTGGATGTTGAAAGTTAATTTTCATCAAATCAACTGAGGAACGAGGAATAGAATTATCAGCATTTTCTGCTGGATTAAAACATATAGGCATTGAATTCAAGGGGCCTCAAAGGGAATCGGATTTCCCTTCTCATTGTCCACAAAATTTCCTTTGTGGGTGACAGAGGCAATCTATCCATTTAGAACTTTTTGAGGGCTCTGGTACAGCTTGTATATGAGATAAGTAACTTTTACTGTATTTCAGCTGGTTCAATGAAGGCCAAGCATTAGGGAGAATTCAGGCCCCTTCGGTCCTAGTCTTAAACCCTAAGCAATGAACTCAATGCTTGATTGATTTCTACCAACTCCTGCCCTCTGAAATGCCATGATTCTTTCCCCATGTTCCATCTGTTGCCAGTCCAGACTGATTTTACCTTAATCTGAGTTGTCTAAATCAGCTGTCCTGGCTCCCCAGAGTGTGGAAATTATACACCGGAGTAACACAACACCGGATAATTATAAGTGTACATGAAACCATGTTAAAATGGAGAAGAAATTGATCGCCTCTTTTTATTTTTATTCTGTATGTCTTGTTCCTTGTATCTCTAATTCAGGGACAAACCACATTTATATTTAATAGTTCACTTTCCATCAATCTGAAGACACATTTCTTAGGTAACAGCTTGGGGAAAAAGTTCTCCAAGCCAGAAAAACAAACTTAGCAGTTTTTTTTATAGTCTTGAAAAGACAAATACAGATTTTGATCCCTTTCTCATTGATGATCTTCCTACCACCCTTCCTCACATCTTAAAAGAAGAAAAAACATTAATTTCTTTTTAGAAAATAAAATCTTCTATGAGAAACAGACACTTTGGATCTATTTAAAAAATATATACTCTGCTAACGAGTAGATATCAACTAACAGAAATGGAATTTTGCTTTATCTTTTCATAGGTAGACTAACTCTAAGATTCTGAATGAAGAAAACCAATAACAAATTTATAAGGCTGTTCTTTCTGATTGAATTACAAATGTAGAGATCCCTATCTGAAATGCTATATATAGCATCACAGAACTTCAGAGAAAACTTTCCTGTTGATAGGCTGTTCACAGCCTCCCAGTGACAAAATGCTGGGTAGAAAGGTCAGGCACTGTCCTTTCAGTTCATGTTTACACAGCATCTACCATTGGCTCAGGTGAATGACTGGTGTTCTCAGCTCTAATACCACATAAAGAGCAATACATTTTTTATCAAGTACATTATCACAGAGTGCAACAGGTAATATCATAAAATGATGGCAAATAGAGCAGAAATTTCCAGCAAGTCACCTATTGTCCTTCAGTATTCTTGGTGTCTTTGTTACAGAAATCCAGGCAGGGGGATAATGTCGGCACAGTAATGCTAATGGAATTATTTACTTTGATTTCCATGAGCCTTGCATCATGCTTTTACTTTCTGATTTGCAAAACCTTATAATTCACAGTACAGCCCATAGAGTTATTAATTTGAATTAATGAAGTTCCCTACCTGATTGATTTTAAACCAATTTATATAGGCTTGTCTGTTTAAGCTGTTAATGCTGTTGAAGATTACTATGGTATTACTGCAGTCTGCAATATTTCAAAGCTTATAGTGCTGTATCTCACCAAATCCTCAAAAAGGATTTGACTTTCCACACCACTTCTAGTCATCTAAGAGCTATCACTTGTGAAACAAGCCCCTGAAAGCCTGGGCCAACTGTGCAAGTGTCAGAAAACAGAATTTACTCTGCTGAAAGAGCTAGAGCAGAAATTCAACTATTTAGCATAAAAACAGAGAACACATTTTTATTTCATCCAACTTCAGGTACCTGGATAAACATTTTGGTTAATTAAGCTGTGAAATTCTTTGCTGGATTTAGAGATTCTGATAGTGATTCAATGTTTAAATTCAACCTGTACTTTCCTTTGTGATTCATTCATTTTAGTGAAGAATTACCCATTTAAAACAAGTACTGGTTTTGCAAACATGAAAAGAATACCTTAATAAATGTAGGTCACTTCTCTGCTCTAATGGCACTGGGAAGATAGATTAGTGCTGTAAATTAACCCACAAACAGACTTTATGCTCTCTTGCTCCCTAAAACAAAACCAGTGCATGGCTAAGTAAACCATCCCTGAAAATATGTGGCTCCAATTTCTCAGCCAGTACAGCAAACACTATTAATAATCTCCAGTTTGAAAAGTTTAGCTAATGACAACAGCCTCTAGAAGAAAGGGAAATAGAGCACTATCTGCTGTACAGCACTGCAAATGTTTCAGAACAAAGCTGCAAGAAAACCATCTTTACCTTAAGTTTTCCAAATGGTTGGGATATATGGAAGGTCATTGTCATTCAACAATGTATGACCATAAGCTTTGGATGGAGAGAGTCTAAAATTAGAGACACATGAAGACCCAGGATTCACAATAACCTGTCAAAAGTTACAGGGAAAAAACAAAGCATGGAGTTTAGTTTTCTTGGAGACTAGCATTGTTGTGATTTATAAAAGTACAGAATTTGACAGCCTATATATGTACATCTACATGCGACTCTACTGACATGTCATTTGTCAGACCCGCCAGCTCAGGCTAACACTGTTATGATAAACCACTCAGAAGCTGTGTTAGTATGCCTACACCTATAGAAAAAGGAAAATTAATATGCTCAGGGGCCACATCTCTATGCAAATCCTCCTCATGGTCATTTGAAGATGAGCCTTTTGAGGGGCCTTTTTTTTGCAAAAGTTCTTTGGGAGAATCTCAAAAAGCAGATCAGGCTTAGCCATGCATGTCACAGGCTGCAGAGGATCTGAGAGTTAGGAAAAGCGATACCATTGACTCCTGAAGCACCCAGAAAGCCTGAAGGTAACCTGACAGGCTTCAACACGTCCAACATGAACTGTTGATCAGCACAAGAGTGATGGAAAGCGATTGATTTCTATGAATAGAAAAGAAACTTCACATTTCAAACTTCCAAATGCCGGAATCAACATCAAGACATATCCTGCAGAAGATGAGGAAGATACGTCTTTTAAAGCCTATGGACTTCAAAGTCACCAACTGAAAGAGCACATAAGGTGTGTAATGGATTCTTCCCAGTCCTGAAGAGAATGAGGGACTCTTCAAAAGCCTAACATCCCAAGATATGACCATCTCCATTTATCAGTTGCTCAGAAGAGTCACCAAGGCTCTTCTAAATTGCCCACTAAACAATGAGCAATACAAATCAGCAATAATCACACAATCACAGAATATGTTGACTGGAAGAGACCCACAAACATAATCAAGTCCAACTCCTGGCCCTGTACAGGACCATCCCCAAGAGTCACATCATGTGTCTGAGAGCATTGTCCAAACACTTCTTGCACTCTGTCAGGCTGGTGCTGTGACCACTTCCCTGGGGGGTCTGTTCTGTCAATTCTCTTGGTGAAGAATCTTTTCCTAATAACCAAACTAAACCTCCCCTGATTCAGCTTCAGGCCATTCCCTCAGGTCCCTGGTCATGAGAGTGAAGAGATCCGTGTCTGCTCTTCCTCTTCCCCTCATGAGGAAGTTGTAATTGCAACGAGGTCTCCCCTCAGTCTCCTCCAGGCTGAACAGATCAAGTGCCCTCAGCCACTCCTCGTACAGCTTCCCTCCCAAGGCCCCTCACCATCTTTGTAATCCTACTTTGGACAATCTCTAAGAGCTTTATATCCTTTTTATATTGTAGCATCCCAGCACTCGAGCTGAGGCCGCCCCAGCTCAGAGCAGAGCAGGACAATCCCCTCCCTTGCCCAGCTGGTGATGCTGTGCCTGATGCACCCCAGGACACAGGTGGCCCTCCTGACTGCCAGGACACTGCTGATTTATATTCAACTAGCCCTCATCCAGGACCCCAAGTCCCTTTCTGCAGCGCTGCTTTCCCCAGCATCTCATTCCCCAGTCTGTACATCCAGGGCTGCCCTACACCAGGTGCAAAATCTGGCACTTTCCCTTATTGAACTTCACACAGTTGGTGGATATCCAACACTCTCATTTGTTGAGGTCTCTCTACCCAGCCACAGCAGCTCTGACACTGGCAGTGGAACTGAATCACAATCTTAGAAAGTTTTGTCCTTGTCTTTGCAAGAAAATGCCATAATGGAAACAGGAGTATTCTGGGGATCAGCACATGATTTTGCTAATTACAGCACCACCAAATAGGCTTTGGTTATTTGTTATGGGAGAAGATTATTACAGAGGTGAGGAATCTTCCCTGAACTAGAAGATGGTGATAAGGATCAGAATGAAGTCCCCAAATAATCCAGAAGAGAATGGTTACAAATCTGCTACACCCCTTGGACACAGACAAGTCCATGGCACCAGATGGTACCTACCCAAGGGTACTGAGTGAGCTGGTGGGAGTGCCCACCAAGTCACTTTCCATCATGTATGGGCAGTCATGGCCAATGTGGAGGTCCCAGGAGACCAAAAGTTGGCAAACGTGATGCCCATCTAAAAGAGAGGCTGGAAGGAGGATCCAGGGAACTGGGGCCAGTCCTTCAGTTCAGTATCTTGATCTGAATATCAGTGATCTGAATGAGGAGATCAAGTGCACTGCCAGTGAGTTTGCAGGCAACACCAAGTTGGGTGGGAGTGTTGATCTGCTGGAAGGAAGGAAGGCCCTGCAGAGGGATCTGGACAGGATGGATTGATGGGCCAAGGACAAGAGCCAGGTCCTGCCCATGGAACACAACCCCAGCCAGTGCTACAGGCTGAGGGAAGAGTGGCTGGAAAGCTGCTCATCAGAAAAGGACCTGGGGGTGCTGCTCAACAGCAGCTGAACATGAGCCAGCTGTGCCCAGGTGGCCAAGAAGGCCAGTGGCATGTACAGGCCTGTATCAGAAATAGTGTGGCCAGCAGGACCAGGGCAATGATTGTCCTTCTGTACGCAGCAGTTCAGGTGAGGCCACACCTTGAATCCTGTGTTTAATTTTGGGCTGCTCATTACAAGAAGGACATTGGGGCATTGCCAACATGTCCAAAGAAGGGCAACAAAGTGATAGTTGCACAAAATCTGCACAAAAAATCTCCAAACCAGCACCAACCTAACAGTGTGATACAAATAGAGAGGGGTTGCATATTTATTATAGCCCCACAAGAGGAGCAAGAATGAAGAAAAGAGGACTGTCTAAGCAGCTTTTCAGATGGATAGATGCCAATGAATGCAAACCTGGAAACAGAGTGACCAAACGTGTCTGTGACCTGGTGGAAAATTTCCTGCTGGCAATATTCTGGTCACTTCAGCCCAGAAACCACTTCAGCCCATGAAACCTTCATGGTTTCAGTGAAACCTATTAGAAAAAAGGTTGATTCAACCCTTCCCTACTTTTAAGAGCAGTAGAAATGTTTTTTTTTCCCCTGAGCTGTAAATCATGTCCATGATGTGTAAGGATATTTTATTGTGTCAACCAGCCAGAAGAAACACAAGCCATTTCTGACACCTTCTCTTAGAGGAAAAAGCTGTACTTTGCCACTGTCACTGCCCTTCTACAGGCCTGTGTAAATAAGAAATTAGAGTTCCTCGCATAACTTACTTCATATCAATCATTACCAAGTCAGACAGTTCTATTAATAGCCTGCAGAGATCTACAATCCACAGTTTGGTCCAGTTTACAAGAGCACCTGGATAAGACCTCAGAACGAAAGGGTAGTCACGGTCTGGTCTGTAGGGAATCCTTAACTGGATGGAGCTGCCGTCATCATCCTAATTTGGAAAGAACTGCTTTTGTCATTGCTGTTTCATTTGGACTTTGTGGACTGCTGCTGTGTCAAGATACCATCGATATGATGGTTGGTTTATCTCATAATTGATGCCCAGCAGCTGAAATTGTATAAAGCAGTAAAGAGCTGTCTTTTGCCATGAACTGATGAATTAGGCTGATGGCAACGCATGAGGAGAGGTTGAAACAAATGAGAAGCAGAGGGGAGCAGACAGGTGGGTTTGCAGCCTCCATCACACTCTGAGCAAACAGGTTGAGTAACAGTGGAAACACTCCTGTCAGGATGACCCTAAGGATGGGATGGTGAGTCTGGAGGCCATGGACAGACCACACTGGGGGAGACACAGGTGTAGGGTGAAGGTGTGAGGCAGGTGGAGAGAACTGCAGATGCTGGCAGGGGAGCACAAGTCCCAAGCAGAGCAGCCTGCTGTGGAAGTCAGCAGCACCCATCAGTCAGGGGAACACGGTTAAATCCAGAGAGGAGATTAAAAAGAGTAACAGTCAACGGGAGAGTAACAACTGGATTTTACTTTAACAGTTAAGCTGTCAGTGACTAGTGAAAACAACTAGATTAAAAGAACACCATCAAAAGCAGGCAGATTTCACCCTAAAAGGGAGACCCCAGCATATAAACGAAGAAGAGCATTTCAGCACTCTTTTGTCTCTCCCCTTTCACTGAGCACTTTCACAGGGTTCAATAAATCCAAGGGAGAATACAGGAAAAGCCATTCTCCCTCCTTGGAGAAATGCAGTACTGTGATCTTTCACACTAGTCTGGGATGAAAACATCTGGATGAAAACTTCTTTTTTTTTTTCCTTCTGCTGAAGTAACAAAATCAAAATTGTATCATTCAGTTTATTCTGCAGCTGTAGCGGCTAAAATGATTTAGAAACATCTTATTTCTCATAGCTATTGAATTGCACGTGTTCTTTTATTTTTCTGAGTTTATATCACTTCACTGGAGTGAGTGACCAGTTGAAAGTCTATAGCAACTGTTTTCAAGAAACAACCCATCATGAAAACCTTTAACAAAATGAAGGCTTTGGGCATCAAAAACATGTCTGTGTTCTTTCTGTTTTACTCCAGACCACAGGAATGTTTTGAATTCACACACAAAAAAAAGGAAACTAATATTATGTTAAATTAATGTGCTTTCTTAGAAAACTCAGTTTTGCACCAAGTAACTTCTCTCAAAAAATATACATATGAAGAAGTTCAAAGAACACAGTTTGTAGTAGTACTCTTAATATAACAGATTTAGAAAGCAAACTAAAAATCTTGAGATAAATGTACATATGGTGCTATTAGATTTGCAGTGTTGTGCTCCCTTTCCCCTGAGATTCTGCTGAATCTAGGGCTCCTAGATGACTGCAAGCAGTAATGGTCTCTTAAAATTAAGACCAAATATGAAGGAAATGCAAAGCAGTTTGTGAGCTCTTCCTGTCCACAGAACCAATTACATTACAGACTTCCAAACCACTCTGCATTTTAATTGCTGTTTGAGAATTCACTGCATCCTGAAAAATAAAATTCTGTTTCCTTTTCAATTAGCACCCAAGAGATATTTAAGAACAAGACTGCATACAATGATAGTACTAGAGGTTTTATTGAGAAGAATGCCACTTAATTTTCTTAATTTCATGCATTTCCCAAAAGAACACAACACCTAATTCTTTCCCTATCCCATGTTCTCTACAATTCCCAAATGTACCCCACCAATTTTCAGTCCACAGAGTCCAGGGTGAAGAAAAATAGTAACTTTATAGAGAAAATATTGATTTAAAACCCTTGATTCAAAGCCTTAGGGTATCAAAAGATTAGTTACTTTTAAGGACTATACATACTAAAGGTGACTTTCAGCTACTTCATTATTGAAATGCAAAACAAATAAATCCTGCTATTCAAAGCAGCAAGATACCAATGCAGAAACTGTTAAAAAGAAAGCTGGTTTGACACCCAACAGACCAGCAGTAAAAGACCCAAATAGGCATTGATAACTACTGTTTCAATGACAAAACATAAATGCTACATCTTCCAGAGGCAAGAAAAAAAACCACCCTCAGTGTTTTATTGCAATCTCCAGATGAAAAAGGAGCGGCTGAGAATAAAACTGCTGCCATGTGAGATCCCACAAGGATGCCCTCAAGCATGTGATGGACCAGATAAACAGGACCATGAGGAGGAAATCTGGTGGGCATTCCTGCCTGCCTCTTCCTGAGGTTGCTAGGAGCCAGAGAACCTCAGTACCCACAGCCATGATCTGCGGGGGGTTCACACCAACCCCTAAATCCAGAGCTGGTGCTGACACCCTGCCTCACTGCAGCATGACCGTGGCCCACACTGGGCACTGTTGCCAGAGCCAGCTGGGCTGGGGGATGCTGCAGGTTCACCCCACATGTAATGGGGAGAGGAGCGGGGCACAAGGTGTGTTGGGTGTGCAGAGCTGCCACAGAGAGTCATGGCCATGGGGCAGGGGAAGTTCTGAATTCACTGGAGCCAGCCCCATGGAAAACAAAATGCCTGACAGTATCAAAGGAAAAACAATATTTAATCCACTCATAAACCACTCCCAAAATCTCCTTATAAAACTCAGGACTGGAAGTAGTGAGGAAGGGCTACTGTCACTAGACCTTGTGTGGTAGGATGACCCTGGCTGGATAGCAGGTACCCACAAAAAGCCACTCTATCACTCCCCTCCTCAGCTGGACATGAGAGAGAAAATAGCACAAAAGGCTTGCAGGTCAGGATAAGGACAGGGAGAGATCATTGACTCAGTTACTGTCACGGGCAAAACAGACTCAACCTGGAGAAAAATTAATTCATTACCAATGAAATCAGAGTACGGCAGTGAGAAATAAAACCAACTCTTCAAAACACCTTCCCTCAACTCCTCCCTTCTTCCCAGGTTCAAAGTCACTCCTGAATTCTTCATTCCTCTGCCCCTGCACAGGGGGATGAGGAATGTGGGCTGCAGTCAGTTCCTCACATGTCTCTGCTGCTCCTTCCTTCTCAGGCGAACTGGACACAGCACTCAAGGTGCAGCCTCACCAGTGCCGAGTACAGAGGGACAATCACTGCCCTGGTCCTGCTGGCCACACTATTCCTGATACAAGCCCGGCGCCCTCAGCCTTCTTGGCCACCTGGGGACACACTGGCTCATGTTCAGCTGGCTGTTGACCAGTACCCCCAGGTCCTTTTCCACCAGGCCACTTTCCAGCCACTCTTCCCTCAGTATGTAGCATTGTGTGGGGTTATATTGTGACTCATGTGGAGGACTCAGCCCTGGGTCTTATTGAACTTCAATACCATCAGACTCAGCCCATCAATCCAGCCTGTCCAGATCCCTCTGCAGATCAACATTCCCTCCCATCTTGGTGTCATCTGAAAACCTACTGAGGGTGCAATCAATCCCCTTGTCCAAATCATTGAAGATATTTAACAGGATTGGCCCAATACTGAGCCCTGGGGAACCCCACTGGTGCCTGGCTGCCAGCTGGATGTAGCTTCACAACCACTCTCTGGGCCTAGCTACCAAGACAGTTTTTAAACCAGTGAAGACTGCAGCTGTCCAAGCCATGAGAAGCCAATTTCTTCAGGAGAACACCATGGGAGATAGTATCAAAGCTTTCCTGAAGTCCAGGTAAATGACATCCACAGTCTTTCCCCCACCCATTAAGTGGATCCCCTTGTTACAAAATGCGCTCAGGTTGCTCAAACAGGACCTTCCTTTCCTTAACTTCTGTTGGCTGGGCCTGATTCCGGTTGTCCTGTACATGTTGCATGACAGCACCCAAGATGCTCTGCTCCAAGATACTCTGGCATCAAAGTCAGGCATAAGGCTTGTAGTTCCCTGGAGATACCTCAGCATCTGACCTTTGGCCAGAAATTTAGTTACTTGCCTTCTATGCCTATTCAACCCGGTGTCACAGTAGGTGGGAGGTAGTAAATACTGTTTCCACAATGCTGAAAATTAATGCAGATTTCGAATGTATTTGGCAGAGACTTGTTCAAGCTGCTGTCGAGCCAGTTCTTACAAGCGTACGCAGAGCACATATGAAAAGACAGTAACTTGTAGAAACTTGCTAATTGGCTTTGTTGGCATAGATGGATTACTTCCCAGAAATGAAAGGCAGAAGGGTCTTCTATCAGTCTCTGAAGTTTAGTATTTTTTATTTTAATTATGCATTACCTACACAAAGGCCTTCTTTTGTGATCAAAAGGACTTTGGGAAACAAACCAGCAGCCAGAATTAGAAATGCTGACTGAGGAGCAGACGTAGAGATTATCATAATTCACATATCAGCCAAAACTCTCAGACCAGCAATAGTCTACAGATGTAATGCGTAGATGCTGCAACAGTCAGCTGACCTGAAGCAAATTTTCTTTAGAATCACTGAATATCTCAAGCTGTAAAAGACCCATAAGGATCATTGTGCTAAACTCTCTCCTCCTCACAGGACTAACTAAATGGCTAAGACTAATGGCAAATGGCTAAGAGCATTGCCCAGATGTTCCTTGAGCTCTGGAAGGCTTGGGACTGTGACCACTTCTCTGGGGAGCCTGTTCCAATGACTGACCACCCTCTCAATGAAGAACCTTTTTCTAACACCCAATCCAAACTTCACTGATCATTGCTAGAACACCTTAGAGGTTACTAACAAGAGTAACTAACAGAGAGTGGATTTTTCAGACATATTAGCTAGGGGGAAAAAAATTACATTTGTATTTGCATCAGAAACCATAATACAGGATGTTATCCTGCCAGGAAATGGAACATGTATCACTTACTATCTACTGATTTCTCTTTAACCACAGACCAACACTTAGCATTTAAATAATTTCAAAAAGTGTTTCAGGAAGAAAAATTCTTTCCTGGACATATTCACAAATACTTGGAATAGCAAGGAATAAACCTTAAATGGATCCAGCTTAAGCTAGGATTCACCTTAACTCACATTAGGAATCTGCATTGCGGCGCTTGATTCTAAGATCACTTCCTAATCTCCAACAGCAGGAAAAAAACAACTGCTTTTAGAGTAAAATTTTTTTGATTTACATTATATGTCTACCTTAGGATGAGATGAATCGAGCTACAGAATTTCCTTTAAATGGTGGTCTAGAACCATTAATTCAGAGAATTTGGTGTTATGAATCCAACATATGTTTTCAGTAAAAGAGCTATAAATTTCCTAATGCATGAGTCCCTCATTAAAGCAGTGTGAGAGACTGAAATGTTAAACGTTAATGACTCAAACAATCGGCCTCTTGCAAAAGCAGCAGGATGCTGTGCTCTAATCGGCCTCAGGGGTGGGTCCTAACAGGTAGCACCAAAGAATATTTGAAAAGTAGTACCTGGTATAAATTCTTCTCTTCCATTACAAAGTTATGAGGTTCAGTATTATTACAGTGATAAAAAAGAACTGATTTGCACCTAAATTTTATATTAATGCAACAGAAATAGCTATGAGCTACCTCAGAACTGTTATCCGATATAACTATACATGAGGCCATTAGCAATAATTACATAGTTTTGAATCAATACAAATTTGCAACTCAAAGGATGGCCATATAAAAAGTCACTTACAGGCCCATTCGAGGACACCAGAGACAAAAGCTAGAGCACTCTGATGGAAATAAACTGAATGTACTATTAGTAGCAGAAATGTTTTCATGGAAAAACATCTCCGTTCCTTCAAAGTTCATCATCTGTTTATTTCCTAATAATCTGCTGAGGTGATATAACTAGGCTGTTAACTTTAAGGAGAAAATACACTGCAACACAAACTGTTCTGAAGTGGGTACTAGCCTGGCCAGCAAGGTTTCTCCTTATTGCTGTCTGAAGATAATGGGCATTAGATATATTCTCTGAGGAGTCTGATTTTCAGTAATTTTAACAACAGGCACAAACTGACATGCAGAAGGCTCCCTCTGAACATCAGGAAACATTTTTTTTTTACTGTGAGGGTGACCAAGCTCTGGCAAAGGCTGCCCATGCAGGTTGTGGAGTCCTTGGAGATATTCAGAAGCCAACTGAACAGTGTCCCGGGCAAACAGCTCTATTTAGCCCTGCCTAGGCAGTGGGGTTGAAGATCCCTTCCAACCTCAATCCTTCTGTGATTCTAAGATGACTTTAGAAGTTCTAGAAACTACTCTGTATTTGGGTTCTGCTGCTTATGCTCTAAAAGGTACTCTTACTCAGTTTACCAGCTATTTCACACCCATGAAAAGTAGGTGCAACATCCATCATTCAAGTCCCAAAAGTTACTTTTTCATTTCTATGTTCAATCTAGATATTAAAAAAACTAGAAGATAGGGGAAAGAATGTTCTTCCCTGTGTCTCTGTACCACACATGTACAGGCAACTTTATGCACAAAACAAAAAGAGAAAGAGAGAGAGAAGGAAAGATAGGGGTATTGATTTTTTTGTATGACTCAATACTGTGTCACAGCCTCTCTGAACCTTATGGCAGGATCCCAAAGCAAATAAATGACTGGGGTATCTCTTTTTTGGCAAGACATCACTCCAACACAAGTCCAAGATACCAGCTTTAAAATGATATTATGGTATTTGTGCTTACCAGTGAATTGATCTGAAAAGCAACACTTCTTCCCACCACCTCCCTGCCCAATTAAGCGGGATACAATGCTGTACTTTTGGGAAAAAATTAGGAACAAAAGAAATTAAAACTGTGTTCATTACTAATTAATGTTGTTGATAATGTGAAGGCACTCAAGTAAATCTTCTGAATTCAGAAATAAAATATGCTTGCAACGCATGAGAGTGCTGAAATTCTTTCCTGTCCATTAACAAACCAGAAGAAAGTTAAGCAAATATTGACCAAGTATAAGCATTTCAAATTCAGCAGATCTAGACAATTTACAGTAGGAAACTATGAAAGAATTTTTGGAAGAACACTGCTGTTAATAGTTTCAACAAATCTTAGAATTCCCAGAAAACCCCACAAAACAATCAAAATAATTTTAATATTATTTAAAATATAGAATAACTTTTAGTTAAGACTACTATGAGACTATTGTCACACACAAAGAAAAAATATTACAGAAGTTGCAACACAATTATCTGGAAAGAAAACAAAATACTACAATCAGAAGTAATCAGTGTGCTTTTCAGGAAAATAAAGCTTGTCAAACAAGCTTGTCAAACAAATACGATATTTATTCCTGAATATATTTTTTTGTTCCATGAAGCTGAAATTATGCTATACAGACAAACACCAGAAACACAAAAAACCTGCAAGATTAACTGGCCACTCTCAACAAATAATCTTTGATAGAAAATCGTTATCAAAGAGCTGTTTCCAGTGAAGTTATAAAGGACAACATTATTAAAAGCTTTCACTGGTAATTTGGAAGTAAATATAAAATCACGGCTGGTGAAGTTTGCAGATGACAATACCTGGTAAGATAATAAACAGCGATAGCAGCAATTCCACAGATGAATTGGCATTACTGTGATGAAACAGCGTTAGGCTGAGCTCATTCTAACAAAGACAAATGCCCCACAGCAAGGAATGAAGACCTAAGCCAGGAATGGAAAGTATGCTAACATGAGAACTCAATGTACAAATTTAGAAATTACTAGGAAAATTTTACCTATGTATTAAAATTACCAAATCCTTAACTGTGCTGTATACTATACTGAAATCTTGTATACCATATTTTATGCTGCGCCCATATTTTAAGGAGGCTTCTGGAAAACTGATGAAGGTATTAAAAAGAGCCACAAAACCTAAGAGACGTGTTTGAGTAAAAGTTCATGAACTCAATTTGTTTGACTTATCCAAAATGAAACTAAGAAGTGATTTGATTGCTACATTTAAGTATCACCACAAGGAGAAAATGCAGCAAATTAAGGACCTCTTTATCCTAGTGGGGAGAAGCATAAAAAGAATCCGTGGCTGAAACCTAATACCAGAAAAAATTCAAATGAGACATGAGGCACACACTCATCACTGTGAGAGCAATGAACCGTTGCAACAAACAGGCAAAGGGAAGCATTTTCCTTCTTCATGCACTCAAAACCAGGACTGGACATTTCTCTGAAAGGCATGGGCTAGCTGGACACAAATTATGCTTTGGTCAAATAAATTCTTGGGTTCATTACAGCTGTAACAGGGAGAAATTTAATGGCTTGTGATATATGACTGATGAGTCTAGATGAACTAACATCCTCCCCCCCAAGGCCAAACTTTATTAATTGATTTATCAGTGCTTCATGCTGCCATCCACTGCTGGGGTATCTGAGAACTTTCATATTAAATCAATAGCAAAATCCTTAATGGACTTCAAGGAGCTTCTCAAACGTCTACTTTCAGGAGTAAAACTAATTAGAGGAGGATTTTTGAGGAGGTCAGAAGGTCTGCATTTATCCTTTTTAAAGACTGAGTATTACTGTATTTCCTTTGTGCTTATGGAGTATTCTGAAGCAGTGAGCCAGTGATTTCAGACAGGCACAGTACTGCTAAACGGTTCTGTTTAAGAAACTCAGTTCAGTTTGTCTCCTCTAATGCCTGCCAAGGTGCCAGTGGGTATCATGACAAAACTCTTCATTTTCCAGTGCTATTTAGGGTAATGGACACTTGCTTTACTGACACAAAAAAAAAATCTGCATCCTCAGAGAGTCATAATTTTGATGAAAATGAAGAGTGCTGGTATGCACAAGGCAACACATAACCTACTCCTTAAAAATGACACCTTTTCAGAGACACAATACTATTCTACACAGAGAACAAGCACTCCCGTATCTAACAGTCATAAAGCTATGGCATAGGATGTGCTGTTCTCAAAATGTACTTATTTTGCAAAAAGGTGTTAACTGAAACTTGGACTCTAAAAATTATAAAAATACTTAAGTATTTTTTGTACAAATATATAAAATTTCCTAATGTATTATTTGACAAATGTACACTGCAAAAGTGACTTCTAATTAATTTAGAGACTGCTTGAGGTCTAGAGCATAAAAAAATACAGCAAATTCGCTAGCTGTTTCATTTTTCTTACAACAGCAAACTGTTAATGCTTTATTCTTCAAGTTAAATCAATTTTCATTAATTACACCCTATCCTTCTGGGCAAAGAATAATCAAAATAGGCAAAATAGGATTACTGCAAAAATAAGATATTGATCTAGTTTTTAAGCAGTATCCTACCATCACTAATTTCTGCTCAGTTTATTCATTGTTTTCATGGACCAGTGAAGAAGGTACTTCTCAAAATCCTGTGTGTTTCAATGGGCTATTTGCAGCTGTTAATTTTTCAGATAGAAAAATTTTACATACTGTGCACTCTATTGCATTCAGCAATCCCTCTAAAACTTTGTTTGGGCCTTTTGAAGTCATAAATCAATTTTCTCTCCTTGTACCTTCACAGAAAGAAGAGTTGATTGAAGATTATTTCTTCCTTAGAGGCTGTCCAGCACCTACAGGAACAGGGCAGAGACCAAGCCCTTCTCTGACACCAGGTGCCCTGGCAGCCAGGTGCTCACGCTGTTCTCAGAAGCCCTGCTGAGCCCTTCTGCCTCAGGCAAGCAGAACGGCTCAGATCACCTCCTTTTAACTGTAATGGCTTCAACAGCCAAGCTTTCTTCCTGAAAGCATGTGCCTCTGGTAAAAAGCCTTTATCTCTACAGAAAAATAAAGATGATTAAAATTTTGTAACAGTTTATACCAAGCTCAGAGGGAAACTAAATTTATTCCCCAAGTTACAGTCAAGAAACACACAGCACTGCTTACGAACTACACTGAGTTAAGAACACGGTTAGATGCCCAGACATGGTGCTCACGCAGTGCCTCTGTGGAGAAAGCAGCAGGCCTGCTCCAGGGAACCCTTCTGGCTTGAACTAGTACCATTACCTTACTACAGCAAACAGTTCTGAAAGCATAGACCTGGTGGCAGAAGACGTATCTGCAAGTGAGATCCAGAAAGATCAAAAGGTAGAGTGACACCAACCCCTGGAGAAGACAGGCAGCAAGTAGACTGGAGGGGTAGTGAAGAAAGGAGACAAACCAGAAACAACAAGCAGAAAGGATGAGAGGCAGTAAACCAATACATCAATTTTACCCACAAGATATAAAATCAAAAGACAAACGTATATAACACACTTTGGGTAGCAAAATTGTTTTGTTTTTTTTATTTCTTGGGCTTAGATCTGCAATCCAAATTCACCTTGAATAAAACTGCCCATGGCATAAAAATGTAAAACGAAAGAATACAGTAAAACATAGCAAAATATTTTAAAATGAAAAAAATAGCAATACCAGTGACTAGTCAGAATTGCATTGAGTACTTGACAGAAGTTTCATGAAATTCAATAGGCAAGCAGAGTTTCCTAGTGAAACACAGGAAACTCTGTGAGAGACAGTAGGTCAGCATTATAAAGCTAAAACATTAGCTTTGATTAAATTTGATTTCCTAGTCTTAAATCCTGAGTTAAAATGGATTATATTGCTTTAATTTTCTTGGAAGCCTAAAAAAACATCCCCTAAATACTCATTAATTCAACCACAAAGATTTGCAGTTTAGGATAACTTCTACATCTACTTTTGTATTCCAAAGCTATTCTTATAAATATTACAGACTGATTTAATGTGAATTACTCTAGTAAAATGTGTACAGAAATGACTGGCAGAACATTAACATTCACAAGACATAGAAGAAAAAATGGACCTGTTGTACACAGATTATAATTCTGAAAATGAGGGCATGATATTAAATGACCCAAAGGAAGAACAGGAGGAAAGTGACCTCCCAGAATATGAAGGTAGTAGAAAATGCTAATAAATTGCTCATCTCAGTTTAATAATTTAATACAAGCTGCATAAAATAGAAAAGCCACTTAGAAAGGCACAAAAGGCATTTTAGCTATGGGTGTTCAATGCTAGTAATGAGAAAATTAAAGACAGCACAATCTAGCAGCACTTCTCCAAAAGCCACAGGTAAGCCCCAAGTTTGTACTCCATGGCATTAGACAGGTGTAGAAGTGCAGAAACAATCCCTAGCAAACAAATCTCACACTCTCTTTTCTCCCCTTCCAAAATTCTGTTCGGTTTCAAGTGAACATTTATTAAAGCAAATTCCCAAATTTTTGCTTTGCTCTAAGGAGAAAAACAAATCAATAAATTACCTGTGAAAAAGAGGGAAGGGGAATTTAAGTGAGAATATTAGTTCAACAGGTACCTTGAAAAGTAGTCATAACACTTACAGACTATAGGGTTAGATTATACGCTTAAAGGCTTCTAACTCTCTTATTTTCTAAGAATACAACATGCCTGTATTTATTGAATACAACATGCCTGTACTCTTATAACAGCAACAAAATGTATCAGACTTGAGAAGTCCTGCTGCTGTAGACCTGTTTTGACAAAACAGCACAAGGAAACTGTCCTGATGTCTAATCTATGAGTATGGCCCATGACCCATGCTCCTAAATGAGGGTGTTAATGTGCTCATCTCTGGCTTTGACCCAGATTCTGAAATTGGGTTTAGTTGCTGGTTTTTAAGGGTCATGTAGAATTCAAAGACAGCAGAACAGGAACTAACAAGGAGATGCAAATAACTGCATCATTTTCCCTCCCCTTTTAGCATGACCATTAAGAAACAAGTAAAACAGTACAACAATACAGCAGCAAGTGGGCAGTTACTCCTAATTTCAAAGAGTTTAGATAGGGTGATACTAAGGATCTACAGTGACAAGTTACAGTTCTTTTCCTTAAAGTTAACAGTAAACACGCAATCAGTCTTTTAAGAATTATCTGCCCATCCCTCCACATAAGGGGCTGACACAGAGAAAAGTCAAATCATTTGACAAATGAAGGACACTAACACTTACATCCACCAAATCAGAAATTAGATTCAAGGATAGAGAACTATTTCAAAATTGTTAACTGTATCTCCGAAGTCTGTAGTTATAGAGCTCCTGTTGTGAAAAACTGTGCATTGCTTGTTATCTCTCTACTTTATTCCTATGGATTAGCTGGAAACTAAAACGAGGAAATTAAATTAAAGATGGACATCTTAGAGCAGCCTTCCAGTAC
>WAAG01090169.1:0-13171 GCA_013390105.1 Tichodroma muraria
ATTGATAACTCATCATCGACATTGTCATGTCAAGCTAAAATCCCCTGGCCTTCATCTTCGTCATCTTCTGTGGTCACTTGCGTAATGGGTGGAACTGGCACAATTTCAATCAAACTCAGTCTTTCCTTTTTACAGCTATAAATGAGCAGTTTGCCTGGCACAGAAAGCAGAAACACTAGAATTGTGTCAATCAAAGCCTGCCAATTATTTCACCCAGAACACGGTAGTGGTGGTTCCCTCAAAGCACTAAATGTGCTGCCCCTTCAGTGCTGCAGCTACTGGCTGCAAACCCACATCCTACAGCGTTAACGCTAATAATTAGGTAATCCTACAATAATCCTAAGAACAATGTTGGGCAGAAGTTATGGAGGGAAAAGGAGGAGTGCTCTTTGAAAGAGCTTTATCACTCTCTGTGATACATAGCATGGCACTGTTTGAACTGTTTTCATGCAAGCAAAGCTTGTGTTCAGATTTCTTTCCTTTTATAACCTCAATGATTCCTGGCGCACGGCACTCAGTGCCAGCCCAGAGAGACGACCCAAACCCTGAAGAGCCGGAGTTCAATCATCTGACTAGTGATTAGTCAAATCTTTAGAATAGGCTCAGAAACCTTTACAAGCCGATAAAAAGGAAAGAGTATCTGGAAAAAAACAGTTAATATTTGAGGTCTGGATACACAACAGTTTTTCAAGAAGGCAGAGTCATTATTATAATCTATAAACAGTGTTTTGTTTGCATTTTGATGTCAATATTCAAGAGAAAATAAATGTAATGCAGTGAATCAGATGAATCTGAAAAATGAACGAAACACAAGTCACTTTCTGAAATGATTTTACTGAAATGGATATAACTGAAAAGCAGAAAATTACATTAATCACATGAAATTTGAAGAAGTTTTATAGCTTGCCTATAATAGGACATTGTAAACTTCAAGATAACACTTATAAAGATACTATAAATATTACAAAAAAAGAGAAACGGGAGTCGATATGCATATCTTTGTTTGGTTTGTCCTCTATGATGAATTATCTTGGAAATAAAAATGCAAAAACAGCTACAATTAGACCTCTTTAGTGCGCTTACTAACAACAACTAATAGAGAATGCCAAGAGAAAGTTTATTAAAAAGGGGAAAATGTACAAATACTTCACCCAGTTCACAACTGCAAGTATCTGCAGCCTAGGGATTCTGTAATGCCAAACTTGTACCTCGTGTTTAATAGGTTTTCACAGATAAATATTTGTCTAAATAAGTATTTGTCTAACTGCTCCTGCTGCATTTCCAACATCCATCATTCATGGCACGAATTTCTGACAAGCTCTAAAATCTGAATGAGCTTATAAAAACTTTCGTGACGTAGTTACACAGGACATGGTTAAAGTGGGATGCTACAGCTCTTAAGGAAACTTGTCTGCTTCTACATCAAAGCACCTCTATGCCCCTATCCCTTTCCAACAAACAGATCCTCTTCACTGAGTAGCTTCTTCAAATCCTTCTCATTGGGTGACATGACATTTCTTTTCATCTTCACATGTTTTTGTTATCACTGAATTCTCTGGATTGCTTGCCACTATGCACATAGTACAGGATCTAGAAAAAAGCTATTCGGTGAAAGACAGAGAAAACATGCTCACCTTGTCCTGTAGCTTTTCCTGCTAGCTGGAGTGACATGAAGACACATGCACAAAGTTTGCTGAAATTTTGTGAACTGTCCATAACATGACGGACTACGGCAATACAATGCTTTATACTCAAAAAGTGTCCTCTGCTGGGTAAGAGAAGACTGAGATTAACCTTGATTAAACTATTACTTTCTGAAATTTTATTGTATCTTCCTGGGTGGGTAATGTAAAGAGATGACTCATAAAAAGATATACATGTGTAAGTGCCAGCATTTGAACAAAGGGGACAGAATAGGCAAGGTGATCTCAAGCCAGTCAAAAGACGAATAATCAGCCAAGCCAACACTGCAGAATGGCAGTGAAATGACCATGTAAGCTGTGTAGTTTGCTGAAAGAAGCTGTAGCCATACAAATGGTCCTGCTAAAAATAAACCCACTCTGAAAAAATACATCCTTTGTCTGAAAACACATTTTTTGAAAAGCAGGATGAAGAAAAAAAGGAGCAAGTACAAAACATTTCATGCTGAAAAATGGAAACTTAAATGAATTTTTTTTAGTATGTTAAGATTTGTGAAGGCAGAAGAGAATAGCATGAGAAATAACAGTGTGAGACAAAAACCAGTATCTTTCATTGGTAACCTGCCGCAGATGCAATTAAACAAGAGAACAGCAAGATTTTTGGGTAATCCAAATTTCATCAATTAGGAGAGAAAATTCAATTTTATATATGCAACTGTTGTCAGTGCCTTCTCTTTCCTAAAGAGGATAACTCCCTAAATTCTTATGCAAACTTTTCTGAAAAATTAAATTGGAATTTTTTAAACTATTAATTGGCATTTGTGCAGCTAAATATAGTGAGAACTGACACTCTTCTTCTGAGAATTTTTGGTTTGCCTTTGGTATTTTCCCTTATCAAATGAACAGCTGGGACAGAAGCCTTGAAGAGGCCCATTTGGAAACAGAAATGACAAAGTTCAGAAGAGCACCGTAAGATACTACAAAGACTTCCAATCAGAATAAGTTCTCCTCTTTCCTCACTTCACATCCTTTTGTGGTTTTAACAGAAAAGCTGAAGCACTTACTATTTTGTTGCTGCACTTATGTGCAACTACCTAGGTCAGAAAGAGTCATAATTTCTCTAAATAAACATTTATTTCTTCACGATTGTGAAACTGACCCTGAGAGAATCCCTAACTTCGAAATCTGGTCAGCAATAAAGAGCCTGGATCCCTCTATAGTCTGTGGAAAGAATCTCAAGCGAGTGGAGGGGTGATTCATCACACGCTAAGACATGACAAGATCGATCTTATACTTCAGTTTTTCAGAACACGTGAAGATTGAGCATACATGGTGTTTTGCTTCTCTTCTGGAAACTGATTTATTCAGAAGGGAATTCCATTTTACCACTGTGATACTGGGTAAATTATATAACTATACCAGCAACTCTGATTTAATTTAAAGCAACCAATACTTCTTCTTTTTTACTTTTGCATTAGACAAAAATGAATAAAATTAGATTGTTTCAAAAATTCTATGAAGCACATAAAAACCCATGCAGGTAAATGAGGAAACTAAACTCAAAAGGAACTCATGAAAACATTCTGTGATTGTTTGCCCCCGACTGAATCTTGCTCACAGACAATTAAGCAGGCTGTTACAGTTTACCAATGAAGGTTAAAAGAAACATCAGGGCTTCTAACTACATTAGGCCCTATTCATACTAAAAAAAAAAAATCCATTTTTAAATCTCCATTGTAAAGGAAAAGGGCAGGAATGCCATAGTCTCTGCAGGTGCAGCCAGATTTCACAAATATTTTAAGTAGTAGACTGAATTGTTCAGGGACAATGACTCAAAACCTCCCCCTTTTTGTGGAGATGCCAGGGTGCTTGGTTAGATGGAGGACACGAGCTTTTAGTTGTGTCATGGCTAAACCTCTGATCTGATAAGGCACAGGGTGAACGATGGGCTGTGAGATAGGAGCTGGATCCTGTGGAGAGGATTGTGCCCCTTGCCATGCTAAATTGTGCTTCCTTACAAACAACTGGGTTGTGGGATCCCCCCTCCTCCCTCCAGGAAATGCCAGGAATTCGAGCATGTTCATCTTTGTTGATGGGACATCAAGGGGCATAACTGACTCAACTGCTAGGCTGGGCAGCTGTGTTGTCTTAGAATGTTCCCTTCCACATTCTTACATCAAGCTCCCTGCTCCTGAGGAGGTACCTGATTTATATTCACCTGAACCCGAGTGAATATAAACCCCAGAGATGGTGTGTCCTGCCATCCCCTCCCCACCACTTATGGAGGACTTGCCCTCCCACTCCTCCTGCCAGATCTGAATCCAAGATTGCACAGCAACCAAATCTTATTGCAGGACCTATGGGTGGTGAGATCTTCACGCTCTTGTACTTGATTTTTCTTTCTTTTGTGCTTCACATACTTGTCCTTTCTTCCTCTTTCTTTCTTTCCCCTTGTTTGTCCTTGTGTGATGTTGCTGCACTTTTACATTGCAATGCTTTCATGTTATATTACTCTAGATAATAACCACCAAAACGGCTCAAACGGCTCATCTGCAACCAAATTTTTCTAAAACAAACCTTACACTGTTTATTTACAAATACTGATCATTCAGGGTCATTTCACACTAATGTGCCCCAAGGGATCTAGTAACAAGAACCAGGGTGATCCCCACCTTCTGAGGCAGGCCATAACAGTAACTCAACAAAAATAATAAAAAGAATAAAAACATGTGATTTGGAATGTCCCACATACCTTGATCAGGTTTTTCAGCACCTGAAAACCTACAGAAACAGCTCATCCTCACCTGGGATCAGCAGTGCAAAACTCAAAATAATCATGGGCAGGTAGAGGATGCAGCTGTTCCTCCAGTTGCTCCTTGGTTAGACAAGGAGGAAGCCTTCGAATTACCACCTGCATATATAAAAAGAAATGGAGATTTATATTTGATCTAAATACTGTAGAAACATATGGCATGAATTCCCTGACTCAGTTTCTGCAATTGTTTTAAAACTGCAGGATGAGTGACATATTCTGACAAACAGCCTGAGAACCATCACAATTTAATTATCAACATAAAAAATAAATATTGATTACATTAAAATGTTAAAGTATCTCTAAAAAATGATTTAAACTAGCTTTTAAGTTTGTTACAGCAATATTTTAATGTAATAGGTCTCTGTGTCCAGTTGCTCCTGGCAGGGGTTTCAGGACAGCCTCTGAGAGGATGCTGGGGCTGCCCAGTGCTGAGTGCAGCCAGCTCCAACTGGATCCACCCCAGGGCACGGCTGAACCACTCAAGCCAAGACGGTGGTGACTCTGGGAAAGGTACTTAAGAATGGACAGGAAAGGTAGCACAGCAGTGGGTGAGACAGGGGAGTAAGGGGGGGAAAAAGTGAAAGACAACCCTGCAGACAAAAAGCAGAGGAGAAGGAGGGGAGGAGGTGCTCCAAGTGCCAAAGCAAAGTCCCTTGAAGGAGATCATGGTGAGGCACACTGCCCCCCCACATGCCATGCAGGACCCCAGCGGAGCAGACATCCACCTGCCGCCCACCGGGGACCCCCCACCCCCGCAAGTGCCGCTGCCCTGACGGGTCCTGCAGCCTGTGCAGAGGAGCCCACACTGGATCAGGTTTATCCTGAAGGCCTGCAGCCCATGAAGGAGTCTCAGGCTGCAGCAGGTCATGAACAACTGCAGCATGTGGGAGGAACACTCCTGCAGCACTTCATGAAGGACTGTATCCCGTTGTGTCCCATGTCAGGTCCCCCATGCTGGAGGAGGGAAGGAGTGTGAGGAAGAAGGAGCAGCAGAGAGGAGCTATTATGTCCTGTCTGCAACCCCCATTCCTCATCCTTCTGCAGCGCTTCCAGGCAGAGGAGGTTGAGCCTGGGAAGGAAGAGGAGAGGTAGGAAGTGTTTTAGTTGGAATCTTTTTTTCTCAACAGTCTTCTCTAATTTTTAATTAACCATTAAGTAAATTAATTCTCTCCATGTCAGAACCATACTGCATCCTGAATTAGAAGGGACCCACAAGGACCATTGAAGTCCAACTCCTGGCCCTGCCCCAAGAATCACAGCATGTGCCTGAGAGCACTGGCCAAATGCTTCTTGAACTCTGTCAGGCTTAGTGCTGACCATTTTCCCGGGGAGCCTGTTCCAGTGCCCAACCACCCTCTGGGTGAGGAACCTTTTTCTATATTCAGCCTCAACCTCCCCAGACGCAGCTTTGCACCATTCCTTCACATCCTGTCACTGGCCACCAGAGAGAAAATATCAGTGCCTGCCTCCATTTTCCTCTGTGAGAAAGCTATAAGAAGTGACTATGAGGTCCTCCCTCAGCTGTGTCAGCTTTTCCTGTGATGACACTTTGTTTTTTCCATCATACCTTCTTCCTGGGTCTTGCTGAGGGAGTAGTGCAAGAGCACCTGGCTGGAGGTCAGCCACTCTGAGTCAACCCACCACACCCAGCTAAACTGCCCAATAATAAAGGCCAGGAAACCGTGTAGAAACCTCTGGCTGAATGATGCCAGCACACAAAGCAGTAAAATGGCCATCAAGCTTCTGAGTACTTTAATACTTTAATTTAACTTAACTTTAATTTAAAAGCAATGTTTTAATTTCTGAGTACTATAATACTTTAATTTAACTTCACTGAGCTCTGAATTATAGCCATTTTCAGTGCTTCAGTTTTCCAATTTAAAAAAAACCAAAAGAACCCGGGAATAAATCAAATCTCACAGTACTCAAAGACTCACAGAATTGTCAGGGTTGGAAGGGATCCCTGGTCCAACCCCCCTGCCAAGGCAGGGTCACCTAAAGCCGGTGCCACAGGAACATGTCCAGGTGGGTTCTGAATGTCTCCCGCCAGGGAGACGCCGTGACAGCCCTGGACAACCTGTTACAGTCTGCAAGTATTAATTGAAAGGTGCTCGAATAAAGACGGAGAAGAGAGAGGTGCTCCTGCCCTTGACAGAAGCTGCTTTGCCNGGCGGAAACATCGCGAGAACGGCCGCAGGGCTGGCGGGATCTCGCGAGGCTCCGCCGCCGGCCCTGGCGGGGAGCGGCCGCGCCCGTCCTCGTCCCTCCCGGAGCTCCGCAAGGCCGCCACTGTGCCGGTGCGAGGAGAAGACGCACAAGCGTGCCCGTTTCCCTCCTCGCACGGCCTGGCCTAAGCTCAGGCGTGCCTTGTCACCCCGGCCGCAGAGCGGCTCGTGGGGCGGGAAGGGCACAGACACCCCCGGCGNCCACTCTGAGTCAACCCACCACACCCAGCTAAACTGCCCAATAATAAAGGCCAGGAAACCGTGTAGAAACCTCTGGCTGAATGATGCCAGCACACAAAGCAGTAAAATGGCCATCAAGCTTCTGAGTACTTTAATACTTTAATTTAACTTAACTTTAATTTAAAAGCAATGTTTTAATTTCTGAGTACTATAATACTTTAATTTAACTTCACTGAGCTCTGAATTATAGCCATTTTCAGTGCTTCAGTTTTCCAATTTAAAAAAAACCAAAAGAACCCGGGAATAAATCAAATCTCACAGTACTCAAAGACTCACAGAATTGTCAGGGTTGGAAGGGATCCCTGGTCCAACCCCCCTGCCAAGGCAGGGTCACCTAAAGCCGGTGCCACAGGAACATGTCCAGGTGGGTTCTGAATGTCTCCCGCCAGGGAGACGCCGTGACAGCCCTGGACAACCTGTTACAGTCTGCAAGTATTAATTGAAAGGTGCTCGAATAAAGACGGAGAAGAGAGAGGTGCTCCTGCCCTTGACAGAAGCTGCTTTGCCACAGCAATAGTCAGCCTTGACTTCACAATTAAAGGTGAAATGATTTCCAGCGCTGACGCTGGGGGACTCCCAATACTCCAGGGAATGAACAACCTCATTCTGCAGATGAAGAAATACCAGTTACAAACACTCGGACCTCCTGAGACCAGACTCGATCTGCCTCCTCACTGCAGCCTCCCTCCCATCCTCTCTCATCTCCCACCGGAGCCGCCTCCACCCCTATCCCCCGCCGCGTTCGCGCCCCCTCACTTTGCTCAGCGCCGTTTTCTTCTCCTCTCGCTGTTTTCCCGGCGCCGGGTGAAGCGGCGGCGGCAGCGGGGACGGCGGGTTCGGCGCAGCGTCCGTGTCGCGGAGCGGCGACTCCTGCAGCAGCACGGCGTCCATGGGCCGCGCGTCGCGGCCGCCGCCCCGGCCCGGCCCCGGCNCGCCGGCGTGTGTTATTCACAGTCTTTGGATGCAGGGTCGGAGAGGTAGCCAAATTCTGGGGAGAAAGCAGTGGGACAAAGGAAGAAAGGCCATTAATCGTTATTTGTTTGAGGCCAGGAGTCTTATGCAGGAGGTTCTGTGATAATTAACAGGCAGTGCCTGCACTTCAGCAATGCACGACAGCCCCAGGCCCGAGGCCACGCAGCAGGCAGTGCTCTTCAAACGGTGCCCCCGGGCCTTTCTGCCTGGCTTCGTCAGGAACTGCTGACAGGACAACGGAGAATGGGTACAGAGAGGGGAAATTCAGGCTAGATGTTAGCAAGAAACTTACTGTGAGGATGGTGAGGCACTGGAATATTATTGCCCAGGGAAATCGTGGATGCCCATTCCTGGCAGTGGTCAAAGCCCAGTTGGACGGGGCCTTAAGTAACCTGACAGGGAGGTGTCCCTGCCCTTAGCAGCAGGGTGGACTACAGCATCTTTAAGGTCCTTTCCAACCCACACCATTCTATGATTCCATGATTAGTCTAAGTACCGACCAGTCAGAGCAAGGCTTTTTAGTCCTAGATTGCAATCAATCAATTTTGTGATACCTAGATCCAGAAAGTTTCTTGAAATTCCTGGGTGAGTTGGAATACCTTGGACTACATCTAGAATTGGTGGCAGAGGTACAGCAAGCTCCAAAGTAAGGACATGTCACACATTTAAGGACAGACTTGTCTGGAGCTACTGCAACTAGACAGAAGGAGCAAAAATGCCTGCAATTTAATCAGAATACACAGGGTCATTGCAAATCTTTAGATCCTGCTGCATTGGTAGTCCTCAAACAGCTCTCCACAGCATGAAGGAAATACGTGATCTGATGTGAAATAATAAAAGTTGGTGGCACTGGCTGAGAAGACCGAAATAACAGAATACTCTGAGTTGGAGGGCAGCCACAAGGACCATCGAGTCAACCCTTAAGTGAATGGCCCACAAGCTTGCAACACTGGCATTATTAGCACCAGGCTCTGATGAATTGAGCTAACATGTTACTTGTTTTCAAATCTTTTCGGCAGCAGTGTCTATGAAGAAACTTTTGGAGCCATTCCCAGCACAAGTATCTTGTGGGTTTTCCTATCTGTTCTGAAAACCTTTAAGACAACAGTCAGATCTCCACACTCTGGGACAAAATTAATCCATGGAAGAGAAAGATGAAGTTATGAGACAGAGTAAAAATGTGTCTTTTGGAGGCACATTTATAAGCCACCCAGCCTGACAGTTCTGGATCCTAGTACCCAACAGCCAAAGCCAAGTGAGGCAATGGCAATGGCTTGCAGCAGGAATCAAGAATCTGAGGTCAAGTCAGGCCAAAACTAATAACCAAAGTCCTCATGAGGACAAGGGCAATACTCAATTTAACTAGAGACAGGGTGAATGTCATAATAACCCAGAAAGACACCAAGCACCATCTAGGAAGAGCAGGAGTAGAGTAGGACAGGTGATGGGAGGTGCAGAAGACCAGGGCAAGCAGGTGCTGCCAGTATAAAGGCAGGGAGTTGGACAGGACAAGAGCAGGTCAAAACATTGAACAGAAGATAAATTGGGAGAGAAAAACTTTCCCTTAAAGTCCTGTCTGAGACTTCCATCATGAATGAGCTTTAATCCAACTGTAGCTGCCTAAAAAGGCTTGGAGCCAAGCCAAGCCATATCAAGAATTGGTCTAACATTCAACAGAGTCCTTCATAATCTAGGACACTTTGCATACATTTCTTTCTAGGTAGTTTTTAATACCAATAAACAAAGGTTAGCAATAGCCAGCCAAAAAACCTCCAACAGATACCTGCCAAGGCATCTAAGTGTCACAAAGGGCTGCTGTTACAGCAGTGCCCATTCTCGCTGTTCCATCTGTTTCCTCCCATTCCAATCACTCTGCCCCACTGATGACAAGTAACACAGCAGTAGCTTGCTCTCCTTGAACCTGAGAATTGATCAGATCTAGAAACTATTTTAAAATGCTGTTCCAGTTCCCTGATTTCATTCACAATGTAACCACACAAGGATTTGTATTACCACAGATGAGGAAATAGCACAGTAGATTCCTACAGGCAGGAATAACATAAATCAGCGTTGCCATCATAGCTGACACAGCATCAGATCATAACTGGGGAGTGCAGGAAGAAAGATGGAACTTTTATCAATATTTAAAACCATTCTGCCAATGAAAAAAAATTAGTAACAGGGGAAAACAACGCAAGATTTATATCCATGTCTAACAGTAGTCAAAAAGCCTGATTCTCTAGAAGACTGTTTTGCCAGCTTCCATATAGAAATTGCCATGACGTCTTACTAGAAAACTAGATTTACATATGCTGGATTAAAAATAATGATATAAAGAAAAAGGAGTTTGGATCCTTAAGAATCTTTGAGAATCTATTTGCAATATCCTTCTGTGTGCAGCAATAAGCCTTTGCTGTCATATTATCCATAAGATAGTCTTGGTTACAATCATTCAGGATACATAAGCACAGATGTAAAAATAACTATCAAAAGATTCTTTAAAGGAAGAGACCTGCCTAATAGAGCAGTTGTTGAGACACACTCATTACAGATTCTTCCAGAGTGTCCAGGAAAAATCCCAAGTTTACCTCAAAGAAGTCACCTGCACCTCACCCCAATTACCAGGTTCCCAAAGAAAGCCCTTTGTATGAACTGTTTTTGCCAGCCACCCTGAAGAAGAGAGACCTGACTCTGCCCTGGAGATGCATATGCTTCCTAAATGATTAATTTTTCCAACACTCTGCTTGGATACTTTTTCACTTAAGACTCATGGCTCATACTATGTTTATCAGGAGAATGTGTAACTTTGGGTGAATTGTTTTAGAACTAGGAAGTAAAACATTTTTGTTCACCTTATTTTCTCATGTTTAAAAAGATATGGGATTGGTATTGAATTCTGCACTCAATGCAAAGTCCAATCCATATTTTCTAACATATGGAGGGGAAATTTGGGCATCTCCACTTCCCTTTGTGGAGCCACAGCACAATTCCCATTGTCACTGGGACAGAACCAGACTTCTCTACACTACTGTGCTGGTCCTCATAGGAAAGCAATGAGATCACCTGGACCCAGTAGATTTCCACAGTGAGAATGTGTACAGTTGCTAATAAAATACAGACTCCTCCCCAAGCTTTTCCTCCCTTGATACCCTTGAATTCCAAAGTGCAGTTGTATCTAAAACTTGAATTCACGTTCAGTAATGCTCAGACATGTGCAAAGTAGCCAATACTCTGGATTCAAACTATGTATATGGCCTGCATCAATGCAATGAGGTCTTCTTGATTCAGATGGGGACTCATGAGAGTGCTACCAGGAAAGGAATATTTATAAAGTAGAAACTATAAAACTCCCGGTGTTAAGTACATAGTAGTTTGAATTCATATAAAAAATAGCAAATTCATGAAAGTACAACACCATAACAAAAATGCTAAAACAAACATACTACACTTGGACAAAATGAGCTCTCTACCAGTATTTATGGTCACGTACTATGGTCTGACATTGATGTTTCTAACATCATATCACTTTCATTCATTTCAATCTCAAATGTTTCTTCCAATGGGCGACTGGTATCTGTACTTTTCCTTTGATTTGATGTCTCTAATGTTACTATGCCACTTTCATCCAGAGTTTGTCTTTCTATGTCAAATTCTCTGAAATCCCAGGGAGGTGAAATTATGTTCTTTAATGTCTTCACTGTGTGTACATCGAAGTCATAGCATCTTAATTTGTCTTTGATCTCTGTTCCTAGGAAAACAGACAAACCATTAGTTTATTTCAAATGAATACTCCCAAAAATGTAATCTCAAAGAAACTAATCCATCAGAAACTACTATAATTCTCTGCTTTCAGACCATCAAGGAGCTGCTGCTGCTTAATGACTGTAGCTGAATGAGTTGTTCTGAAAAAATCCAGCAGCCTCCTTTTTCAAAAAAAGCACAATACAAGAAGCACAACTCAGATTCAAAAGTCTGTTTTGAGAAGTAATTGTCAATTTCCTTCCCAATTCTCCGAGGAGCTTTTTTTCTTGTTTAAGTTACACACAGCTTGGTTTGCATTAATGCATATCACATGGCTGCATGGTTCTTCCAGATGTGTTAAATGACTACATATGGAGCAAGACAATATTGAGAAGAAACATCTGTTTCAATTGTGTGAAAAATCTACAGGAAAAGCACTAAGAGCACACAGATGGCTTTTACTTTTAAGGCTTCAGCCTTCTTAACATGCTTGACAGGACATCAGCTATGTTCACTACAGATAAATCACTAAGTTCAATGAAGCAGAACTCTATAAAAAATACAACAGTTTCTTTGCAGAGAAAAAACTTTAATAGAAAATTTAAACCTATGGCAATATAATGTATTACTGTTATGAAGCACTTTAATTTACCATATATAAAGCTGGATTTTAGGAGTCAGAAGAGCCTATTCTGTCTCCAGAGAGACAAGTTTTGACAAGGTGAAAATACCTCGCTCTAAAACAACATTAGCGTTAGTGCTCTGGTTTCCTAACTCCATACCTCTGTTGAATTTGTCCCCCATTCCCCTTGCGATCTAAGATGCCACAAATCAGTATTTTCGAGGAAAGAAACCATCTACACCTTTAATGACAAAGTGTTTCTTCATGCTGGTGAGAGTTTACTGTCACGATGCCCACAAAAACCAGTGGTCATCTGCAATTGCTGCTAACTTCTGACTCACTTAGCCATTAAAAAAAACAACCAAAAAACCCAAACAAAAACATACTCTACTTGGTAAGGCAATCAGGCAGTGGTAGGCAGTCCTTGACGTAAGAATAACACTCCTCTCAAAGGACTCAACGACTTTAAGAAACACATAAGTTAGAGACTTACCAATATAGGCTTCAGAATCACCAATGTACATTTCTATGCAGTGTCCAAGCATTGTGACAGAAAATGTGTCATCCCGCCTGAGACCAAGGGCCTATTAAAAAAAAACAGTAACAAGTATTTAGCAGCAAATAAAAACATCTACATCTTAAGTCTGCAATGGTTCAGTTTGTTGGTTTGTTGTTCCATGATGCTATCTGAGCATAGTCTTCACTGTAAAAGCAAAACATTGCACAACTAAAATAACACCGTTACATGAACTGGCTGAAGTAGTAAGCAAGGAAAGCACAAAAACAAAACCAGAAAAGAACATATATACAGACAAGAAATCATTCACTTATCATGAGAGATACACTGCTGTTTACTTAGTGTAGAATTTCTAGGTTGGAAATATTTAAAATCATTTCAGGTGCATGAAAAGCTTAT
>WAAG01090179.1:4618-19131 GCA_013390105.1 Tichodroma muraria
GGGAGCCGCGTGGGGTACAAAGCCCTTTCCGTACACGTTTCCCCAGAGAAGACCGCCCCAAAAGACACCCCCCGCCCTCCCGTCGCCAAGACCCTCCCCCGCGCCCGCCCCCGCGTTTCTCGGAGGCTCTGCCAGGCGCAGTAGAGGGCCGGCTGAAATCGCGTCGCCTCTTCAGCCCCCGAAGCTACATCGTCTGTGCGGGCGTGTCCTTGCACGCAGCAGAGCTGCTGCTGCCGGCAGGTCAGGTGTGAGCCTGTCTCCTCGAGAGCTCGATGTTTGTCTTCACCAGGATGTCCGCAGTGCTCAGCTTGCCCTGCTCCCGCAGGTACTTCACTATGTGAGGCCGCCGCCTCCAGGTGACCTTGACTCCATACTCGTGCTCGGGAGTATCTGTAACCAGTACTGCTGCCGCCTCCCCTCTGCCACAGGGATCAACACCGAATGCCATCTCTTTTTCTGGATGCCAGGCATGACTACCTGGTGATAGAGTGTTGCTGCATCCCCCATTTCTTGGGGAAGGAACCTGTGCAGCCTCTGCATCTGGTGGACTAAGGACTTCATGCTCCACAGGCTGGGGAGCAGGCTCTCCACAGTTCTCTGGACTCTTCACCTGGATGTTGGCATTTGCTGCTGTCCCTTTCTCAGGCTGGTTGTGAGAGCATTGTGCATTCCTTCTCGAGCAACTTGGTTCATCCAACGGAGGGACTGCATGTCCTTCTGGATTTTCAAAAGTTAAAGGAGGGAATCTGCAGGCTATAGCTCCTCGACAAGCTCCTCCTGCATGAAATGAACTGTGGCTGGCATCCTGATTATAGGGCTTGTGAGGACCACGATGTTTCTTCTGGCATGCTTTCAACACCACAGACTTAGTTGTGTCAAATTGTGGGCACACCTGAAGGGAAAGACACAATAGTAAGATAAAAACCCAACCCTTTTCTCCAGACAAGTGATGCCTACCTGATTCTACTCCCCCAGCTTTTTTCAGTGTGTTCATTGAGTAATCTGTTCTGCAGCAAAGCACACGAGTCACTAACGAAGCTGCTGTGCATGAGATGTCTCTGAACTTCAACATCATATTTTGCCACTCTTCTCTGGAAAGTCACTGGGGAGCAAGTGAGCTGTTCTCTAGCAACTCACAAACAACTCAAGATTTGGGTTTTAAAGGAAATCTAAGTGGTGTCTACTCCTGTAACCCCTGCAGATTTAAGAAAGTTCAGAGTGGATCCTTCTTCTTTCTGTGTCTTAGCATAACTCAAATAGATTCAAAGAAATCCTTAGCCTCCCCAAAGAAGTAGAGGCTGAACTGGGAGAGCAACACAAAATGATTAAAGAATGCCCACTTAGCTCAATCCCCTTAGATTGTGTTAATATGGTGTTCAAAAGCTTCCCTCAAAACATCTTTGCTTCATAACAGTTAATTTCTGTATTGTGAAGTAACAAATCACCCAAAATCCATTTCTACAATCACCTTTCTGTAGAAGAGATGGTCCAAGCTCAGAATCTTTGATTATTCTGGACTTACAGTCAAACCCTGGAAATCCTTTCATTACAGTGTTCCTTCCATTAATCCTTTCATTACAGTCTTCCTGGTTATCAACAAAAGAGTCAGACTCTGTTTCAGATTCCAGTTTGCTTTTCCCAAGAGCGCACCAAATGGAGTTCTTGCTACACTAACTACAGATCTCCTTCAGCATTCCTAAGTTACTATATAGTTCCTCAAAACACTGAGTGCAGTTTAACTAAAGATGGCAATTGATTGAAAGTACAATCAAATGGCAGCTGAAAGTACAGCTGAACTGTTTGAATGTAAAGCCTTTGTGCAGGAAAAGTGATTCTATAATAACTGAATACTATCACATACTTAAAATAATCCCTGATTTTAAGGATATGACTTCCTGGCTTCAGAAAACATCTAGGATAAAAGGTATGAAAAATTTAGATGCTGCCAAAAAGAGAGGAGCCAAAAATCAGTTTCCATTGAAACAAGTTGATAGACACTCTGCAGAGGATGCCTCCAGAAGTTACAAACCTACCACAATTTCCAAACTGAAAAACATCTAGCAGTTTCAGTGCTGATAGCTTCATACAAATTTTAGAATCATTGTATTTTTGGAATCAGAGAGCTACTGGTGTGGATGTTTCCACCTCTTCCAATCAAAATGAATGCTTGTTCACAGCAGTTATTTTACTTAGTGATTCAAAAACCATAGAGCTAACTGCCTCAAGCAGACACAAAAAGAAAAAAAATTAAAGAGGAAAAAATTGAAGTTGTTCTACTTCAAGCTTATTTATTTACAAGAGTACCTGCAGATCAACAGGAGCAAAGGAATGTTTCATGCAGGTTTAAAACCACACTTCCTGAGCTTGCTTTGTGAAGAGCAGAGTCAAGCAGCAATAATGTTTAAACAGAGCTCCCCTAGGTGATGACTACTATTGTATAGGAACAGTCTGTCTTTGCTGCAGCTGTTTGCTTAAAAAAAAAAAAAAAAGTCTTTATATTGCACGATATAAGGAGTATTTTAGGACACAGCGAACAGTCCCAAGAAGATGAACCCCATCAGAAAATTGGTATGGAGAGAAACTGTTCAAAACACAGAAATGGAAAAAAGAAAAGGTTAGAACAAATGATTCTGAAGTGAAAACCTATGTTCTCTAAATTCAGCACTGTCAGATTTAAACAATGCATCCAGTACTTTAACATGTAACATTTAGAGTTCAGCAGTTATTTCAAACAGCAAGCCAATAAGAAAAATCTCCCCTAATGTTTATTTCGTGCAGGGTTTTTGGTTGCCAAGGAAAACAGTGTTTTCCTGATGGGAGTTATTTTTCTAGAAGACAAATAGTCATTAATCAGTACAGACTGCACACTGTTTATGTCTTCAAGTAGCCAAGACCTTAGTGCTTCTTAGAATGTGAAGCAACTCAAGCACTTATTTATGCTTTAAACTGATAGAGGGAATTCAAGTCTGGGCTACTGATTTTCTATATCCAGAACAGACAACTTTCTATTGAGACATACAGGAGAAGCCTGAAAACTCTTGACGTGGGACGCAGGAGGAAAGACAATTTATACCAACCCAGGCAGCAGAGGTGTTCTGGTCCACAGGTTTTGTAGGCACACGTCTGGGATTCTCAGCTGAATGCAGTGGAGTTTCATAACAATGGATTGGTCCTGCCCGTGGCCTCTCAAGGAAAATCAGCTCTGCCTTCCTGGCCTTGTGGGTACACTTCTTCTTTGGAGGCATCAAAAGGTGTGGTAAAACTACTTAGAAACCTCATGATGCTTGTTGGAGCCAATTGAAGAAAGAGGGAAGCACCCTGAGGAGATGCTAAAGTGCTCTCGAATCTGTAGAAGGCAAATAAATATATTTGAAGACAGACCGGTTTGGAAACTTCAGATGTAGTTTCTAACAAAAGCAAAACATTTATGCAACAGCACTGTGTACACATCTCGAGACGGACTTTTTCCCAACAGTAGTTCTTGAACCTTTTGTCAATTTTCAAGTAGATTTAGAAATGCACTGCAGGAATGGGAGCAGTTGACCTACTGATCCAGCTATATCAAATCAGTTATCAATAGGGAAAAAAAATAAAAAAAACTTTTTTTCTTTTTTTCAATTCAATCTGGTTTGTAATGCCAAGAAGATATTATAGGGCGAAGATAATCAGAACTCTTTCGCCTTCTAGTTGCTAACTACCTGTACATTTTAATTTCAAGAGATTTTAAGTTTTTTTTCTCTTTTAAAGAACAGAGTTGACATCACCCTTCTGTATTCTAAAGATCTTGCATTATTTGTTTGTTTGTTTTACCTAATGTATAAGTCTGAACTGAATTAACATTGTATTTAATTTTCTGTTGAAAAACAGATCACAAACTCAATTAGGTTGGAAGACCTCTGGGATCATCAGATCCAACCTATGGCCAAACACCATCATGGCAACTAGACCATGGCACTGAGTGCCATATCCAGTCTTTCCTTTAACACCTTCAGGGACAGTGACTCCACGTCGCTGGGTAGCCCATTCCATTGTCTAATCACCCCTCCTATGAAGAAATTATTCCTAATGCCCAACCTAATCCTCCCTTGGTGCAGCTTAAGGCAATGTCCCCTTGTTCCATCACTAGGTGCTTGAGAGAAGAGGCTGATCCCTTCCTGGCTGTCCCTTCCTTCCCTCCTTTCAGGCAGTTGTAGAGAGCAATAGTCACCCTTGAGCCTCCTTTTCTCCAGGCTGAACGTCCCCAGCTCCCTCAGCCACTCCTCACAGGACTTGTGCTCCAGACGAGCTCTGCTGTCCTTCTCAGCACCTCAATGTCCTTCCTGAGGTGAGGGGCCCGGAACCGGACACAGCACTCGAGTACCTCGGCAGCGCCGAGTACAGAGGAACGATCCCTGCCCTGGTCCTGCTGGCCACTCCATTCCTGATACAGGCCAGGTGCCATTGGCCTTCTTGGCCACCTGGGCGCAGCTGGTTCATTTTCACCCAACCTGACATCATAGATCAGCACAAACAAGGACATTTGATAACATTTCCTGAGAAATGTGTGAGACTGCAACAGCCTGACTGCTTACCTGAGTCGCAGCGTGCTCAGGGAGTCCTGCGGGTCCCCCGAGCCCGGCGCAGCCGTGACGCACACGTTAAACGGTAAAACTCTGTAGCTCTTCACCAGGAGTCAGCGCAATGCCGGCGGCCCGGGCGCACGGCAGGGCTCCCAGCCTCGGGCAGCACGGCTGAAGGAAGCCGCCGGCGCTGCCCCAGCCGGGGCGGGAGCGACTGTCCCGGGACCGGGGCAGGCGGGACTACGCGATCCCGGGAGCGGCCCGGGCTCCCTCCCGCCCGCACATCCGTATCCCCCGCCGCCGCCGCCGATTGGCCCGGCCCGCCGCGGGCCCGCCCCCTGCGCGCCGATTGGCCCGGCCCGCCNGCCCTGCCCGGCCGGGCAGCTGGTGAGTCGCGACCTGCGCCCGCCACGGGCCTCCGGGGCCCTGGCAAGGGTCGGCACCCCCCGGAGGGCCGCGCTAAGGCCACCGGGCGGCCGGGAGAGGGCAGCGCCTAGGCCCGGCCCGGGGTGGAGGGCCCCGCGGGAGCAGGTGAACCTGCTGGCGAGGGCGGCAGCGCGGGGGCTGGAGTGGGTGAAGAAGGAGCTGGGAGCGCTTTGGCGCTGCCCTCCTTGCCCCCTGGGGCCGCGCGTACACAGCGGTACCCCCGGGCCTGTACAGGGTTAGAAGTTCGAGGCCTCCTTGGGAAGTGACGCGCTCCTGTAAGGAACGCAGCCTGTGGGAGGCTGGCTCAGGGCTCTTCTTTTGGCGCTGTCTTACCGGGATCTCTCATTAAAGGGGGTGGAGCAGATCGCAAAGGGCCATGCTTGTGCCGGGTGCCAGCACTCGCGTGGAACGATCGCAGGGCTGTCTGCTCCCTGTGCAGAGGGCATGAGCTCAGCTTGTTGTCTGCTGGACTCTGCTTTGTATCAATGTAGAGGATTCTTACTGAGAATTTTCTCGTTTACTTGCTGACCCCGTCAAATCTAGCAATTCAAAATTACTTTTTTTTGGTATTTGTTTCTATTTTGCTTGCCATCTCTAATGATAAACAAGTGTACATAAGTACAATTTGCATATTGTTCCTGTATAGTTTGTGGAAAGGCACAGGCTCTGCTAAATTCCTGATGGCATTATTAGCAGTATTCTCACAGTATCTTATCCTGGAAGCAGTATCTCTGAATTTTATTTTCTCTTCTTCCAGATTTACAGTCTAAACCACCTGTTGTCCAAAAGTTTGACATCTGAATTGTATGCTGCCCAATGTTGAATTTACCTGGTTCTTGACAAATCTACAGAAGGAATGACCAGCACATTCTCTTTGCTTCTGTTTTAAAGCATCTTACTTCTGCTGCATTTATTGTGTGCCTTTGTAATGTTCAGCATAATCTCTGCTTCCCAGATCTTAAACCACCTGTAAATTCCCTTTTCACATAGGTTGTGTAATCTGCTGCTTAGAGCAATCGGCTATAAGAATCAGCACTGCTATTTCTATATTCTGCCTTCCCTCCCCTCCAGCTTGCTAGCTGATGCTGGTCAAGTCACATTATAGCTAAGTCTTTCTTTCTATAAAGCACATACACACTTTGCTCATTATTATGTACTTTCTGATGCAAGTTATCTATTCTGCAAATCTCTCTCCAATCCTGCTCACACAAGGTGTGGGTTAAGGAGGTACAATATGATTTTTTCAGTAGCCTTGTCAGCCTTATTAAATGCTTTCAATTTTATTTTCCTCTTGTGTTTCTAGCTTTGTAGCAACTGCTGAGAATGTACGCTCTGTGGGAGGTCTTGAGATGATTTGCTGCGCCCTTTATGTTGTACCTTTTGTTTTGCAGGATTTGTTCCTCTCCCTTTCAATGGAGAGTGACAGTATAGATCAATAATGAGGACCAGCCCTTGCAGGCCCTTAATTCTCAAAAGACGGAAACTGACCCTCCCACAGAACGATGAATCCAGTACTTCAGCAAGAGATGAGAACAGAGGTCAGGATGAAAAGGCTCCTAAGCAGGAACATAGGCAGGAAGACCAACACAACAAACAACTCAGAGACAAAAGAGACTGTGGCCTGCAGAAATTCCCGGCGGGAATAAAGATAATTGACCATCCTACAATGCCCAACACACAGGTGGTGGCCATCCCTACAAATGCTGATATCCAGAGCATCATAGAGGCATTGACAGCAAAAGGAAAAGAGTGTGGCAGCAACGGACCCAACAAGTTCATTCTCATTAGCTGTGGGGGCACATCCCGTTCAGCAGGTCCAGCACCGTCGCAGCATCTCCCATCAGAGAAGAAAGCCAGTCCCATCAAGGCTGCAGATAGTCAAGAAAGAGAGAAGGATGTTGCACAGACACCTGGTCTTGCTGACAGTACGGCCCTCTGGCATTCAGGAGCTGATCCTGTGGTTGGACAGGAACAGGAGACCAACAGTATGTAACCTTTACCTGTTTTTTTGTTGCTTTTTCTTTGTCCTGACAGACAAAAAGATGTGAAGTGGGCCAAGGAGTGCAGCACCTGCATCTTGGTATGCAGTAATTATTAATATTTTGTTAATTACAAAATAGCTATGGATTTGATTCTAATAATCTACATAGCTTTGCATATATAGTGAAGTCTGAAGGATTATAGTGGACTTTTTTTTTTGGTGGAAGACATCCAAGCTTCTGACTTAGGTTTTGTGCTAAGTCTTTCTATTTTTTGAAGTACTAGATCAATATTGTCCTGTTTTGGTTGACAGCAATAATCTGGTTTGAGTGTTTGTTTTTAAGGCTGCAGTTCTTTTCAGAAATTTGGCAACTACACATGAAATCAGGAATTCAAGGTGAATGTATTGCAATACCATCTTTTAGAAGTGTCACTGGTGCCTTCCTTTTGACAGTTGAGATGAAGGGGTAGCAGGGCTACTTGTGAGAAAGCAGAGTTATGACAAGAGGAAGGCTGTGTCTGCAGCTTACCTGGGCTTCAGTGAAGCCTTTTACACTGTCTCCCACAGCATTATTCTGGAAAAGCTGGCAGCCCGTGGCTTGGTCAGGTTCATTCTTCACTGAGCTGCAAATGGCTGGATGGCCGGGCCCAGAGAGTGGTGCTGAAGGGTGCTGCATCCATCTGGTGACCAGCCACTGGTGGGCTTCCCCAGGGCCGGGGCCAGTCCTGTTTACTGTCTATATCAATGATCAGGATGAGGGGATCGCGGGCATCCTCAGTAATTTCAGAGATGACATCAACTTGGGTGGGAGTGTGGATCTGCTGGAGGGCAGGAGGGCTCTGCAGAGGGATCTGGACCTGCTGGATCCATGGGTCAAGGCCAATTGTGTGAGGTTCAATAAGAGCAGGTACCAGGTCCTGCCGTTGCATTGCAACAATCCCAGGCACTGCTAGAGGGTGGGGGAAGAGTGTCTGGAAAACTGCCCAGCAGGAAAGGACCTGGGGGTGCTGGTCAACAGCAGCTGAACATGAGCCAGTGCCCAGGTGGCCAAGAAGGCCAGTGGCATCCTGGCCTGGATCAGCATCAGTGTGTCCAGCAGGACCAGGGCAGAGATTGTCCACCTGTACTCGGCACTGGTGAGGCCACGCCTTGAGTTCTGTTTTCAGTTTTGGGCCAGTCATGACAGGAAAGACATTGAGGTGCTGGAGCACATTCAGAGAAGGACAACGATGCTGGTAAAGGGTCTGGAGCAGAAGTTCGATGAGGAAGAGCTGAACATGGGTATGTTCAGCCTGGAGAAAAGGAGGCTCAGAGGGACCTTATATCTGTCTACAACTGCCTGAAAGGAGGCTGTAGAGCAATGGGGATTGCCTTCTTCTCCTAGGCAACAAATGACAGGACAAAAGGGCATAGCCTTGAGCTGGGCCAAGGGAAGTTCAGATTGGACATCATGAAGAATTTCTTCCCTAAAAGGGTTGTCAAGCACTGGAACAGACTGCCCAGGGAGACTTGGAGTCACCATCCCTAGAGGGAATGTTCAAGAAGCAACGGGATGCTGCAGTCAGTACCACGGTCTCTTTGATCAGATGGTATTTGGTCACAGGTTGGACTCGATGGTCTTGGAGGACTTTTTTAACCTATATGGTTCTGTAATCATTATGTGGGCTTGTTATCCCAGCAGGCAGTGGCGAGACAATGAGCTCTGTGCTGGACAACAGCCTCACCAACATCCAGTGGTTAGGGAAGATGAGATCCAATGGGCTAAATCCCTCTTCTGTGAAGGAAGACACAGAGAAAGAGAATCAGATGCCTCTGCGGGAAAGAGTCAAGGTAAGTAGGAGAATACAAGAGAGTGTGCTAAAACTTTCGATAAGGAAGTTATCTATGTGGATCAGAAGACTTGCAAGAATTAGGCATCACTATCTCTAAATAACCTGAGTTTGACCTTTACTGAGATGAATAGCAGAACCCAGAGGATCCAGGGATGTTCCATGGGCCTTCTTGTCAGCTTCACGAACACTCATATATCACCCCTTCTGTCTTTCAGACTGAGGAGGAAGCTGCTGCTGTGTCTTCCTCATGGCAGGATTCAGTGTCAGAACGACCTCCTTACTCCTACATGGCCATGATCCAGTTTGCCATCAACAGCACGGAGAAGAAGCGCATGACCCTGAAGGACATCTATACCTGGATTGAGGATCATTTCCCTTATTTTAAACATGTAGCTAAGCCAGGTTGGAAGGTAACAAGCAGGCCCTCAAGTTGCTGTGGGTGATGTTACATGCCTTCTGGATCAAAATGAAAAGTTGTTCCTCAGCCTGCAAAGCAACATGGAAGCTCATTTAAACATTCCACCCCAAATACACTCTCACTCCAAATGTTCACTGTACCCCTTTTTGTATCCCTTGTCTCATCCTCCTTAAACAAGATGATGGGGTGTTTGATCACTGGAGTGAGAGTAGGGATCTCAAGAGTACATAGAAATAAGAGTGATGACAGGGTTGGCTGGGTGCGCTGTGAATATGAAAGTTCGGTGTTGTCTACACTTTGGAATGTGATCCCTCTGCTAGGGCAGCCATGTTCGAGGTAGGCCTTGCTGTGCTGATAACAAAACTGCTGCTTTTCAACCTCCCCCTCGCTCCTTTTTCCCCAGAACTCCATTCGGCACAACCTGTCCCTTCATGATATGTTTGTCCGTGAGACGTCTGCCAATGGTAAAATCTCCTTCTGGACTATTCACCCCGACGCAAACCGTTGCCTAACGTTGGACCAGGTATTTAAGGTGAGTTGCCTCGCGCAAAGAAAATAGGACTAAAGGACTATAATAGGATCAGTTTCTAAATGCCCCACTAGCCTGATGCACCTTATTTTAACTGTAAGGTCAAGCTGCTTTGATATCAGCCTCTTTGTAGAAGCTGGATTCAGTCACTTCACTTGACAAATAAACAAGCTCTGCATTTGAAGGAAAAGGTGCTGTGGCTGTGCTTTTGACCTGGAGCTTCTGCGGGATGTGTTTATTCTTCACGTGCTGTGCCAAATATAATAGTCAGGTTGTTCAACTTCTTTCCATGGGCCTGATTCAAATTCCTAAGGAGAAGCTTTCCACTGAGGCCAACCAGGTGTTCCTACGCTGTTTGATAAGTCAGTCATAGGATGAAATTGTCCTAGCCCAACTAGGTATTTTAGGAAGGTTTTGTCAGGGAAATAGAGTTTGTGAGTCTGGTATAGGTGTGTTTAGACTCTTGTGGTTTTTGCAGTGGGTGGGTAGAATTAACTTGTTTGCTCAGATTGTAGAAGTTTAAAATGTCCCGTTTGTATCCCTCTTTGGTTGATAACTTCATCTTAATTTTTTTCCTGCTCAATGCCTTCTGCCACCAGCCGCTGGACTTGGGGTCACCAACATCGCCTGAGTACTCTGCATCAGTAAGAATTACCAACTGGCTCGGGGCTTGATCTTCCATTCTCTTCTTGACAGTCACTGAAGGACAACAGGCTTGGGGAGGGGTTCTGGGTCACTGTTGCATCTACTCATACAGCTCCATGTGCACCCTTTGTGGGGAGAGGGGTCTAGCCAAAGGTTGACTGCCTTCAGGTGGTACAATGTCTCTCTAGCTGGTGAAGCTGGACAGCTTTGAGCAACTTGGAAGTCTACTGCTGAAATAGGCTGCAATGGACACCAATAGGCTCCAGAGAACAAGCCCAAACAGGTTTCTGGTAAAATCATCTCCATAGCAACGGTTCCAGTATGTTCTGGGGCTCAGATCCAGAGAGAATAGGATCTCTCTATGCTCCTTTTTCATTTTGGAAACCACTGCATTGTCACTCTCGGAAGGATGAACCTGTTTGCTCTCGCTCTTGCATTCAGCAGTTTTAACAGTGATGGATTTGCGAGCATCCAGACAAACACTTTTCTGTCACAGCTACAACCCTGGCCTTTCCATCTGCTCAGAATTCTGATCCCATTGTTGCCTCTGCTATTCCATTTGAACACCTATCTGGTCTATGGTTTGTATAGATATCCAATATACAATAAAGCCGTCCTATTCATTGTTCCTTAGGCACTGAGGGTGCCGAAACCAGCTCACTTCTGCTGTAGAGTCTGCAGCTGGAGCAGCTCTGTCATGTCATCTCTTTTCCTACACAGCTTTTGGTGGGCAGCTGGCTTTGGGATGGCATGGCTGCACACCAGCAAGTGGCACAGACCTAGAGCCAGCCTGAGTGCTGGGTGCCAACAGCTGCTCTCTCTGCATTAGTGGAGCACAGACCTCTGGTGTCACAGTTCAGTGAGACAGCAGAACAAATGTGGATTCTTTTCTTTTAATATCTCTCTTTTCTCCTCCTCTTACTTATTTCACAATGACTGCAGCAACAGAAGAGTCGTCTTCCAGATCCTCTGAAGAACATGGGACGCAAAACTAAACCCCAGAATTCACGTAAGTGTCCACATCAGTCTAGGCCAAAGAGAATCAATCCAATAAATCTGGGGCACTCTCCCAGATTTCTTTAGAAATACAAGTGGAGAGAGTTGTCCCGGTTTGCCAGCTTTTATGCTCTTTACTGTCAGGTTTGAAATGGAAAGCTGTATTGGTGTGTCTGAGAGGATGTGATGGTGAGATAGCGGGCATTGGGCACTCACATGGAATGAGAGACCCAACTTGAGGGGTAGGATCTGCATGAAAGCTTATTTTCTTGTTCATGAGGCTTCTGGCTTGGTATTTGTATCCTTAAAATTAGCAGAGAAGGCAAGTGATCTTTTGGGGTGTCTAGAAGGACTGTCTGTAAGGTGCCTGGAGAGAGAACAGCATGGAGAACAGGCAAAATTGAGTCCCTTCTATTTCCTTCCAGGCCGAAAGATGAAGCCTTTGCTTCCTCGTGTCAACTCCTACCTGGTTCCAATCCAGTTTCCTTTGAGTCAGCCTCTTGTCTTGCAGCCTTCCATGAAGGTTCCTCTGTCCGTGGCACAGGGAGCATCCCTTAACAACTTGGAGACTTTGCAGAGCAGTAAGCGTGTGCGCATTGCTCCAAAGGTTGGTTTCTTGTTTTCTGAGGAGTTTTGAGGGAGTTAGTGTAGTTCTCTTTTTTGTTGTTGTTTTGTTTTTCTTCTTTTTCTTTTTTTCCCCCTTTTTTTAATGGGGTCAAGGAGGGGGCTAGGGAGGGTGTGGGGATTATTTTAAGGAGGGGTGTGTTGGATTTTTAGTTTTTTCTTTTTCTTTTTATTTTGATTTTTTCTATATCTCTTGCTTTCAATTAACCTTTTCTTTATATGGTTCCTTTCTTCATCTTTACTATGTCTTCTCTAAACCTCCAAGATTCTATCAAGGAACTAGCCATAATCCATGCTATTCTTTACTGTCTCTAGGCTGACTACTACCTGCTAGTTTATTTGCTCTAAGGATGTTTCTATAATTCACTAGAGGAAAGGGCTCTATGGCTTGGTCAAGACAATTTTTCTTTGCTGCTGGGATGTGAAGAAAGAAGAATGGGTGGATTGGCTTTGTTCTGACCCTAATACATTCATATTTTTGACAGCTCTATAGAAAAGTAACAATAAGGAACTTCTGAAAGAGTATATATTTCAGGTAGTCTCTTCTCAGAGGATTTCCATATCTGCTGTTTGCTAATTCTGTGAAGTTCACAGTTATTCTGGGCTCAAGAAAAACAGCTATTAAACAGATCTTTTTCTTGGCATCTCATTGACTGCTCTTGCATGTTTAGACATTTGTAAAGCTTTAGCTTCTTCCATCCTGTCTAACCATAATCCTATTTTCCATTGTATACCTGCTGCTTTATGTTCGAGCCAGCTATGACTTATCTTTCTCCTGTGCTCTTTTTCTTTTGATAACCTCATTTTTTTTTCTCTTCCTTTTCCTTGGTTTCTGGGAAAGCTGTCCTCATTAATTTTGTTATTCCCATTTAGATAATGTGAGAAAAAAACAAAGGGGTTATATTTTCCCCAGAAATATTCAGCTCTCCTTCTGCCTGTATTCCCAGAAGTTCCTCAGAGCAGGAGTGCTCTGAAGGATATGACTTTTAGTCACTTAGCTGGAATCCTTCCCATGTGATCTTTAGGCTTCTTTCTATCAACTTCACAGAGATCAGTCTCAGTCTGTTATAATTACTGCTTCCTGAATATCTTCCTCTTACCCTTTCTGCTTACCTTAAATGCCAGTTTTTCTTTTCTTTCCACTGTTATTTGGATTTTTGGGTAGCTTAGGTCCTTGCTTTACTGACTTAACCAGTTATTATTGCATGTCACCTGTGTTTCATTGTAGGTGTCACTGTCTGCAGAAGAGTCACCCCCTTTACCCACGGCTGCTGTCAAGGAGGAGGGTCAGTGTGACGAAGGTTTATTTTCCCCAACCCATTCTGTACAGGAGAACAGCTCCCAGTCTGGTGAGGAATTGTCTTCTTTCCCTGAGAGTGCCTGTATAAAGGAGGAAGAAGGCTCTGAGCTGGATCCCTGGCTGTCCCCATTTGCCTCATCTGTAACGGTCAAGGAAGAGCCAAGCTTGTTCCTCTCGGACTCATCTGCAAAGGAGAGGAAACAGTTCACCACACTGAAGTCCCCATCTAAGGCAGGTTCTGACTCTTCAGTTATAAAGAGGAGGGAAAGGCGGGAAGTGGGCAGATCCAGAAGGAAACAACGTCTGGCACTGCCTTGTTCAGAAGAGCCTGTCCTTGTTTTGCCAGAAAGCAGCAGCTTTGACCCTTTCCGGTTAGGGACAGACCGTCCCTTCCCCCAGGAGAACCTGCCCCTTGAGAACTTAGCACAGCCCAGCTGCTCACAGGAAGAAGAGGGGGCCTTTAAAACACCAATCAAGGACATCTTCAGCAAACTGCCCGTTTCTTCCACTCCCAGCAAAGTCTCAGCCACTACTACCACTTCACCAGAGGTCCTTGACCCCTGGAAGTCCGCTTCCTTAGCCAAGGGAAGTCATGAACTAGACTTCAGTCCAGTGAAAACCCTTCAGTTGCCATTTACACCCCTCCAGGACAACCAGGACTTGCTGGGTTTTAACAGCACACCCCTTAAAAATCCTCTCTTTGATTTTCCTCGAGAACTGCTCAATACAGAATCCAGTGACATGGTCCATGTGCCCCTCACGAGCTCTCCAGCGTTTATTCGTGACACTTCCAAGCAATCCTCTGTTGAATTGACAGCCACTGGCTTTACTGAAAACCGGTCACTCATGGAGGGCCTCATCCTGGACACCATGAATGACAGTCTCAGCAAAATCCTTCTAGATATCAGCTTTCCTGGTCTTGAGGATGAAAATTTAGGAACAGACATTAGTTGGTCTCAGCTCATACCTGAAGTGAACTAGCCTGAGGACTGAATTTGACTTGTTCTGATGTTACAGAAAGCACTCCACTCATCTGAGATTCATTCACGTAATCTAAGACAACTGTTTCTGACTAATTCCCACATCCATGGGAACAGAGAGCATTATTGTCTCCTGCTAAGCTGGGAGATAGGCCCATCAGCTGCTATGGGCTTCCTTTACAAGATGCTGTAGACTTTGAGTGGAACAAGATGATAGAAATTC
>WAAG01090182.1:11132-24940 GCA_013390105.1 Tichodroma muraria
GAAAGGGAAAGGGAAAGGGAAAGGGAAAGGGAAAGGGAAAGGGAAAGGGAAAGGGAAAGGGAAGAAGGGAAGGAAGGGCAAGGGAACTTGTATTTCTACAACGTAATACTATAGGATTTTGCCATCAAAGACACAAAAATTGTAAAAGTTGTAGAAAATCTCTACAAATAATAGAAAAAATATAATTTTGTTTCCTTTAGGAACAGTAAGTTCCTAAAGTTTAAACGTGTGTCAGATGTGGAAACACATTTCCCCAAGCTTCTTTAAGTCATAAAACACACACCATTTATAATATATTTCCTGTATTCTCTTGAATAGATTGAAAATTTGACATTTCAGTCAATTTTAGATTTCAATACTTGCTGTCAGGGAAAGAAGAGCTGTTTCAAATAAAAGACATGAGATGAAAGAAGTGAATCAGGAGTGAGGTTCTTTAGATAAATGACCTTTCAACTTATGACAGACATGATTATTATTTAATTGGCAAAAAAGGATAGATTATGAATATTTGATCAATAAAACCCCAGTGGAAACCAGAGCCTGAAACAGAGACAGGTAGATCTTTGTGATGATATTGGTTTTTCTCCTATTAATTAGAACTTTATTCCATGCTCTTTTATTGTGTTTGTACCGACTCATGTGGTAATTGTAGTTGAGCATTTTCTACAGAAATTTAATTTACATTTTGTAATGTTTTACACTTTAGCCATTCATCTCTTGTAGATGCCAGCCCATATATTTTGAATTCAATTCATCTATAACTGGTTTTTAAGTCTGTTGGAGGGGCTATAGTTAGAGTTATATCCCTGTATGTTTGATTATGCTATCAAAGTTTTCTTGATAAAACTAATAATTCAGCACAAGTTTCTTTAAAACAGTGGAAGAAGAAAGGGATTGATTTGGAAGATGGAGAACCCTTATGCAGGTAACATTTTTTTCTTATCTATTCTGTTACAGTAAACTAATCTCTAACTCCACATAAAGCTTCATGCTAATCCACTATCAACAACAATTAAAATTTTTCTGGAGTTCTCTCACCAACCAATGGCAAAACAACTGGTATTGTTGTGTAGAGTCCTTTTTCATGTAAATTAGCCAGACATTTCAACAATTAAGAATGAAACACAGCACAAGGAACATAAGCTAGCACTACCAGTGGCTTCAAAGTTTGTTTGCAGCTTAGGATGGATATGTTATTTGCTCCTTGTTGATTCACCTACCCAACAACCATCTTTAAAGGTACTGGGCTGCTTCTGCTCTCTTCTGTGATGAGTATCTGTCAGCTGCTTGTAATGTTTGATCAAACAAATGGTGAAGCCTTCCGATTGTTTTCCTAGGGTTTTTGTATAACAGTGTGCTGCTCCAGAAATCTCACACATGGGACAGAATCCCTCTGCAGCAATACAGGCTGGGCACCAGCTGGATGTTTGCAGAAGGGGAGTGGGGGATCCTGGTGTACAACAAAGACCTTAAGTAAACATGGGCGAGCTGTCTGCCTCTGCAGGGAATGCCCAGCAGCTGTGGTAGAGAGAGCGTAGCCAGCAAGCCAAAGGAGGTTTAGAACTCCCCTCTGTTTAGCACTAGGGCTTCCCAGCTGGACTGGTGTGCGTGCCTGTGGGCTTCCCAGAGTAAGGAACACATCGCTGTCCCGGTGCAAGTCCAGTGGAGGGTTATCAGGAAACTCAGAGGACTGCAGCACATGGTGTATGAGGAGAAACAATGCAGCAATTTAGGGTAATGAAGTGAAACCAAAATAACAGCCCATGATGGAAAGCAGAATTTTCAGAGACCCTTTCATCTTTAGCATGGTTAGAAAAGCTTTATTTTATGGCACCTAAGAATGTCTATCCAAATTCTGGAGTTTTTGCTGTTATTTCCCTCAAATATCAAGTATCAGTATAAGCACAGATTTTAAACAAACTTGGCTGTGACGGTATTTAAGAGCTGTCTGGAGGCAATCCTGTGCCATGTGCTCTAGGATGCTGCTGTTAGAGCAGGGAGGTTGAACCAGATGAGTCCTCTGCTGGACCCCTTCAATCTTACCCATTCTGTGATTCTGTGTTTCTGTGAGAGGTTTTGAATAAGACCTGCTCATGAAAATATCTAGAACCCAGAACTTCTGTTCCTTTAAGTATGTGGAGATAGAGGTAAACAAAAACCCAAACCAAACCAAACCAAACCAAACCAACCAACCAACCAAAACAAAACAAAACAAAACAAAACAAAACAAAACAAACAAACAAAAAAAAACCCACAAAAAACCACACACACACCAAAAAAAAGTAAATACCAAAATGAGGGTTTGAGAACACAATTGTATGGGCAACCTGTATTTAAAACATTGAGATAGGCTGTTGAGAGGATCACAGAATTCCAGATTAGTTCATTGCAGTATTTAAATACTGTAATAATTACATGGGAGTGACCTGAAACCTTACATTTTCTAGAGAAAGACAAAGCTTGTCTTGATACATGTAATTCACAGGAAGAAAGTATGAAAAAAGCAAAGATACAATGCTTGGCATTCTGAATGTTCTGGAATTACGTATCACACCACCTCGGGTGGGAGACGATTTGTATAAACCTATTTCACAGGTTATGGGCAATTACTGTCTGCCATAGCCTTGCACAAAAAATTGCTGGGACACTGCGTGGAACATTTCAAAATAGGATGACATATGCAGAAGGGAGGAGTCAAAATACATATGTTCATGGTTGCAGGAGCTTTAACTGTATGTTTACTAAGATATAAAACTTGGAATCAAACAATAAGCAATATTGGAGTATTGCTGCAGAAAACCCAGGAAATATAAGCAAGATTGTTGTCACAAGCATTAGTTCAATACATCACGGTTTAATTGCTTGCACAGTGATTGAATGTGATCTCTACTATTTTTTTTTTAACTGCAATATAATTGCTATGACTTCTATTATTATTGTTATGTTGCAGCTCCAATGTTCAGATATTTAAAAGTGATAGTGTTACTAGCACTGGTTTACTTGTATCTATGCCAATAATATTTCATACATAGTTATGCTTTCAAATGTTTTTATTCATGGTCTGAAATGCCAGACTGGGAGACAGAGATGGCTAGGATGAAGACTGAACCGCCGCTGGCAGAACATGACTCGAAGCAATCTAAGCCACAGTGGCATGAAAAACATTCAGAGCATTTTTTAAATGATGCGGAATCATATCATAAAGTACAAAATTTAGCTGCCCACATTTATTCTAAACAGTCCCAGCAAAGTGGCCACTGAGGCAAAATTAGTGAATTATTAGATAACAAAGTGTTAAAAAGTCCTCTGGAAAAATAAAAGTTGGAGGGAGACTATCACAACTTTCTGCAAACTTTTTTTGTACATTTTCCACAGAGATCTGAACATTTCAGCATGAAAGCCAGACTGTGAAAAGACTAATGTAAAATCCTGGCTGCTTTTGCATGAATGAAGGGACACCAGCACTGGAAAGACAGCAATACATAAGAGAAGGCAATTAAAAATATGGAAATATTTTACTATGTCTCAGAATAAGAGGAACAAAAGCAAGATATATTTCTCTCAGAGCAGTTGTTTCAGCATTTGGAACATATAATAGAAAAATGCAGTCAGTAATGATCTTGTGCACACTTTATCAGCTACTGTTGCACATTTCACAAAGAAAATACCTCTCCTATGGGATGTGTAAGTTTTAGGTTATGACAACAACATCATTTCATTTGCTGGCACTTGATCTCTGCATCTTTAACAAGAGGCTGAGGAGACTGCTGGAGGCTGTCCGGAGCTGGGAAAGCCTTACTCTGCTTCCCAGGGATCCCAGAGGTGCCAGGGCTGGGAGAGAGGCAACAAACAGCTGGGAGTTTGTAACCCACACAAGCTGCACATTGGTAGAGCCTTAAAGTGTGTGGCAGGTTTATTCAGAGCTGAAGGCTGCACACTTTTCATTAGCCTGCAATGCTTTCCACTTCTATTCACCCTCACTTCACAACTCTCATTTGGGGTAAGTAGTCAGCCTAAATAGTTGTCGCTTCTGCAGCTGGCCATATAGCACATGAACTCTGTGGGAGTCAGTGCCATCTACAAGAGTGTCCCATGGTTTTACCATATTTCTGCAAAATGTTAGCAACAGCTGGAAAACAGGCACACATTTTCCCAGAGCTTTTTGTGAAAACAAAGGTAGTCTGAATACTTCTATTGCGTGAGAACATCTGAGCCCATTTGATTATTGATTCTTCCTTAGTCTCCAATGCGCCTTGGATATAACTGTGGAAAACTTAGGGAAGAGTGTGATTCTGGACAAAACAGCAGAAGGAAATGAATGAAAATAACTGTGGAAGTGAAGTCCCAAACCAGACATCTCCTTCCTCATGATTTGCAGACAACGTGCTTTTGCTGTTCTGATTCACCAATAATTATAACACTTCTCCCTTCCAGAGTGTTGTTGTAGGAAAGGAAACATGTTTGCTGCTCCTTATGTTACTTGAGTTTTGCTCATGACAAATCTGTTCTGGGTGAGAAAGAAAATAATACAAGAACTGAAGCTTTGGGAAAGAAGTAATGGCACTTCTCATTTCCTTCACTGCCTCATATTGTTCACTAGCTGCATAACAGGGTCTGTTAAGAATCCGACAATATTATCGATATACAGAAGTCTTTATGCTATGATTTACATGATGCTAAATGTTTTCAGCTAGAAATAGCAGAAATTCTAAAAAAAAAGATGTTTGAACGTTCTTTGATAACTCAGCCATAAATCTACATCCCCAAATGTTGAATAACAGAAGCCAAACTCTTAGTCAGTATGCCCTGTACACAGACTCCAAGCACTCCCAGCTTTAACATATGACTGAATGCTTAACTTGCATTAAGCCCTTTCACCAAAATATCAAAAAATTTACAAGTAAGAAGGAAAAAGTGTAAAATACCTTCCTGGAAGATTTAATATTCTGATCTAAATATTTTACGATATTCTGTAAATTACCAGAAGTAGTGAATTTGACAACGATTTTAGCATGTGACATAGGAAAAATGTTTTCCCCCCCATGCCCCCAACAATAGGCAACAGAAAAAGAAAAATTAGCCAAATTTGTCAGCCATCCTAGTAGCCTCTGAAAGGTTTTAGGAGAACTTTCTTAATCTTTTCAGAAAATAAGTATGTGTTCTTCCTTTAAAACATTTCCACCAATGAAATATGAAACACAAAGACTACAAGAAAATCGTTATCCTACCCTCAAATAGTTGGCAAGTAAAACGGAAAAAAATTTTCGCTTTGAAAGTATTCCTGTGTTCATTCAGTCTCTATGTAATAGATAATGAATCAAAGAAATAAACTCCTGAAATTTATACAGAAAGATAAATATGACTTTCTTCCCTATACCTCGTGACGCTTTAAAGATCAAATAGACAAATGCAGTACATAATGAGCATCTTTATTTTTATATGTGAGTTGCAGAGAGGAAAAAAATGGGAGGGGAGGAAGGGACCAAAATACCAAACTTTGTCTGAATTTAAAATTCTGCTAGAGTAAGAGGAAAAGACAAAAACAGTGGGTTTTTTCCTCTCCCCTCCATGCCCTTCTGAAATCATGATTTCTAGCTTTGACCTTTTATTTGTCTCCTTAAATGTACAACTCTACAAAAGAGATTTGTTTATCATGTCTGAAAATATGGAACTACACCTGATGAAGTTGTGGCAAACAATATGTCCCTTTAGAAACTTTTAAGAGAAAATAAAGTTGATTTTGGACTGAGTCTTTTACAGATCATGTCCCCAAACTTTTATTAGTATTCAGAAAATAGTATTCAGGTGGCTAAAACAAAAACTGATGGTGTCTAATATGTATAAATTTTTTTCTATTTTCAGACAATATCTAAAGAAAAATAAGTGCAAAAGTGATGCTGTATCACAAAGCTAGTACACTAGGAAAAATCTAGATGCAGAACAAGGATCTTTGATTAAGATTCTGTGATACACCACTCCCCAGGATGTACTGCAGTGACAGTTCTGTGCCCAGAAAGAAGACTGGTCTTTAGTTTGCCAGTAAAAAGATCCTCTTAATTAAAGACTTTTTTCTGTATTTGCCTTATGACCTTTTTTTTAATATTTGAGAAAACATGTGGAATTGCTCTGTGCAGTATTTTGATATTTAATATTTGTAGCTTTTCTGCAATTTTTACTTTAGTTTTGTTTATATGCATGTTACAACTCACTACATTTTTTAAAGAGGCAAATTTTTTTTTATTTATTCCTAATAGAATAAAGAAATATTTTTTTCTAGAAATGAGGAAAATATATGCACTACATTTTGTTGGTCCTTCACTGTTCTCATAGATCTTTGTCATTCACTGCCTTAAACAAATCTGCCCTTTCCAAATCCAAGAAAATAACCCCTTCACACGGCTGCATACATTTCAGTAATTTATTAGGCTGTCCTTATTTGTTCAGCATTATGTCATTTGTTTGTCCTATAGGCTGTCAATTATTTTTAACTGTAGCTAGTCCAGTACATTGATTTAACTTCTTGAGTGTAAAGGCTTAAGATAATTTCTTTTCACAGTGAAACGAGGCTCTACTGCTTCCAGTGTTTGACGCCTATTTCATTTGAGCCAGATGCTTGGAGCTTGTGAGTAATGCTTCCTTTTACTTGAATGCATTTAATTTAGCACTCTTTCACAGTAGTTTAATTCATTCCAGCTAGTTAATGAACATTCATACCACCAGTATAGATATAGTTTTTCCTCTAAAAATCAGTAAAACGAATATAATAAAAATGATTTCACCAACATTTGCCACTAAGAGTCTTCAATGGAATTTGAAAATTAGTTTGGGAGTGAGCCCATGTTCAGAACCAATATAAAAAAGAAAGTACTTTATAGCAAAACATATCAGTCAGCAAAATATGAAACAAAAGGAGAAGGCTACAGACTAGAGGAAACTTTAAATGGTAAACTAATATTTGTTTTTAATATATGCTACTCAGTCTGCATGTGACAGTCTCACTTAGGTTCTCTTCCAACAAGATTTTGAAATTCCATATCCATTATTCAGTGTTCAGTGTTTTTTAACTGAACATTGATGACTGCCATATTTTTTTCCACCAATACAGCACAGCTCAATTTAAAACTCAATTTACTGACGTATGGGTTATGCAAACAGCCTTTTGGGAAACAGGTTTTTTGAGCAGGGGTGGAGATCTTGGTGATCCCAAGGATAGGTGCTCTACCTCAAGAGTATCTGTGACACAAGCTCCCCACTGGGCAAGCACAGCTTCTGCTGGGAAATACTTGCTGAATTTCAGAAAGAAGAACTTGGCAGTGTTCATATCTATATAATCACTAGGCATTCTCTGAGGAATACCCCACTATCAAACACCTAAAATTATTCTTCAGAAAAATTACAGTAAGACAAACAAAGGAAAGTTATTTGTGATCACCAGAGTGCTCTAATTTCTGCATCCATCGAAGTAAACATTGTAATTGAAAACATCACACTTTATTGGTGAAGTAAAGGGAGACAAAAAGAAAAAGAAGCTACTTAAAGTGAGATTATATATGAGACTTTTTCTCATTCTGTCATTTCTACCTTTCACACTTCAGGAATTTCCAGTCTGCCCTGTGATATGGTAGGAAGAAATTCTCCCTGATAAGGAAAATCATATTAGCTTTTCATAGCCAATGTCAGCTCTGCTACAGCATCCAGACTTGTATTCTTTCTTTATGAAAGTAGTTGTTCTTCCTTGTCCATGACATGGCTTTGCCCTGTTAAGTCAAGATTTTTCTGATATGACTTTATGTTTTATACGAGTCCTGTGGGGCAGGAACAGACGGATCAAAAGACAAAGGATGAATCTGGAGCAAGATACATGCCTATGTTGCTGTACTGCAGCTCATTACTAAATATCTTTCTGGGTTAAAATATGGTCTTGGTGGAAACATCTAACCAAGGTGACTTTGTGGTTCACTATCTGCAGCTAGCTGCAGTTAAAATCATCATCAATTATCTGTCTTAAAATTATGGTGTGATTAAAATAGAATAGAACAGGCTATTTCAGTTGATTTCAACAATCATCCAGTCCAACTAGCTGACCACATCAGGGCTGACCAAAGTTTTAAAGCAGGTTATTAAGGGCACAGTCCAAATGCCTCTTGAACACTGACAGGCTTTGGGTTTCGACCACCTCAGCAGGAAGCCTGTTCCAGGGTTTGACCATCCTCTCAGGAAAGAAATGCTTCCTAATGCTGTCTGAATCTCTCCTTGTGCAGCTCTGAGCCATTGCCAGGAGTCCTATCACTGAATCCCAGGCAGAAGAGTTCAGCAACTCCCTCTCCCCTTCCCTCTGCAGGGAGCTGTAGAGAGCAATGAAGTCACCACTCAGACTTCTTTTCTCCAAACTACACAAGCCGAAAGTCCTCAGCTGCTCCTCAAAGGACATTCCTTCCAGCCCTACCACCAGCTTTGTTATCCTCCTCTGGGAACATTCAAGGACCTTTGCAGCCTTCTTAAATGGTGGGGCCCAGCACTGCACCCTGGCTTGGGCTGAGGCTGCACCAGCACTGGATACACCATGATAATCAGATCTCTTGGCCGGTTGGTGGTGCGTGTGTGATGCTCCCCAGGAGGGGGTCTGGGCCCCGGGATGTCACAGAATGCGCTGCTGACTCACACTGGCTGCTGCTGCTGACCAGCACCCTCAGATCTCCCTTCCTACAGGGCTGCTCTTCAGCCTCTCCTCTCCCAATTTATAGTTGTGTCCAGTGTTACTCTGCCCTAGGTGCAGGATCCGGCATTTTGACTTGATAAATTTCATCCCATTTATCATAGATAGCCCAGTGTGTCAATCTACCTAGATCCCTCTGCAAGGCATCTTGTCCCTTAAGACAGCCACAGGCTCCTCTCATTTCGGTCTCAGGAGCAAACTTGCTAATGGTGCATTCAGCTCCTGCTGTCAGGTTGCTCATAAGCACGCTGGGCAGAACTGGCCCAAGAGCAGAACCCAGAAGTTCTCCAGTGAACCAGTGCACCAGAGGAGCACTGCTGGTGACTGAGTGCCACACAGAAGCAGCCCCATGCACTACAGCTCTGACAGCCTTGCCCTTTGACCAGTTCGCCCATGCACTGGGATCCTGCTCATCCCACAGCTGCATCCCACAGCCCAGAAGGATGCTGTGAAGGACAAAAATGCTTGTTAAAATCAGAAAAACTACATCCACTGCCTTCTCTTCACCCACTAAGGCTTGTCAAAGAAGGATATAAAATTAGTTAAATATTATTTTCCTGTTGTGAACCCGCATTGACTTTTATTGCTGGTGGCTGGCTCAACACCACTTTTCTAACCACTCCATAACACATTCATTGCAGCTGATGGTCTTGTGAACCTAGACTTGCACTCAGAAGTCCAATGGTGATATTTTTTTAAGCTGACAGCAAGAGCAAGTTGATGAGTTATTCAGGCTTTTTTCTCAGTTCATAACACTAAATTGTGTTTTTTAACATGTGCTTATCTCTGATTATTTTTAAAAAAGGGAGGGAGGAGGAGCATATGGCCCCTATTTTTACAGCTAATCAAAATAAGAAACATGTAGCAAGAAGCCTGTGGACATACTGGAATGAAAAAGACTAATAAGGACAAACAAAATGTTATACATGCACCACACTTCTGAAAATTCAGTAAAAGTTAGAGATCTCACTCTACATGACTGAGCCAGATGCAAAGTACTATTAGTTAAAAGGGTAACATAAGCTGTGTTGATAGACCAAACATAGGGAATATGCATTGAAGGAGCATAAATGGTAAAACTCCTCGGAAACACAGACACTAGTTCTCATTTGTCCTTAATGGCGGTGTTGAGTTATAACTATGTACTCATATGCTTGGTTATTTAGTCAAATGAAATAAATCAAATTATATACCATTTTCTAATCATTACTCATCTTCTTTTACCTTATGAAAATTCTACAGTGGGCATGAATTGCAAGAAGAGTTTAATGGTGGTATGATGTTACTGTTTTTCAAGTCTAACCTATTTATTTTCTGGAGTTTTCTGGATTAACGCTGTCTTACAAAAACAGATACTTGCTTATTTCAAGATAACTGAGCTTTTGTTTTTGATTCATGCTCCTGTATGGTACTTTGACTAACAGCTGTCACACACCAGCTGTTAATTTCTTGATGTTGTGTTGTGGCACGGTTATTTGGAGGATTTAGAAGTTAATCCTGCAAGACAAATTTTTAATATTTTCTACTTACTCAAGTCACAGTTTCAAGGTATTTCTTATGTCTGCTTTTTTGTATTTCTTGTGCATCTTTTGCTCAGCAGACATCCCTGTGCTGCAAAGTCATTTTGCTTATTTACGTTTCCTTGACAGTGTTTAAAATGTCATTTATTTTACACCATTGCCCTCCTGTTAGAGCTTCTTGTGATAGCTACGTCTTCTCAGGTTTAGCTTAGCCTCTCGCATGCACGATAAAAGCTGAGCTGTGACTATTTCTATGAAGTTGTTCTGATCCTGCAGCGGTTTCATAAGCAGAATGTCGGTGGGGTGGGAGAAGGGGAAGAGGAGCATAACATTTTGTTGTTGTTGCCAGTACATAAAACCATTTATTCAGTTCAACAGTTTATTACCAACAGTCCCCAACACTTGCCACATTGGATCACGTGCATGGCAGCACTCTGTTTGATTGGGAAGAGTGGCTTTCAGGGTACCATTTGCAAACAGTACTGGCAATCGGAAAAAGCAGCGCTCAAGCTTGTTCAGAGTTTACCTTCAGAACTGAAATAAGTGTTCTTGGTTTTTACACTAAATTGCTCATATAAACATACATGTATTTGAAAGGTGTGTTATGCAACATTGTACCACTATTAGAAAAATGGCTTAAGGGTTTAAATACAGCCAGACTAGTTGCACAGAGATCTCCCATAATCTGAAGGGAAAGTGATTACAGTACTGTTAGGTTCATTTTAGAAGCATGTTATCCCCCTTTGTGTTAGTCTATTCACAGTACAGTTTTACAGCTCTTTGCAGCTTGGCTCTCCTACAGCAACGCTGCATGAAATTCTTCTGGCTGATCTCAATCATATGTTGGGGAATTAATTATTTTAAAGGAAGACGAAGCTATCTTTAAAGAGAAATTTAAAGAAGTAAAGGCCCCATTTTGCACCTACTGTTTCAGGTGTCACTATTGTATTTGACTTAACTTACATTAGATGCTAGGGAAATCTACAGTTTTAAAATAAACGGTCTTCCCCAAAGCTTTATGAATTTGCACCCAGTATTCCTTTGGTCAGTGGTATACTTTCTCTGCTGCAGAGCTCAGAGGGAAGAATCTCTGCACAAAAAGAAGCAGAGTGCAGTTAATTTCTGCATAGATATTTACAATAATTTCAGTATATTTTTAGTACTTATTATATCATGACCAAACTAGTTAAAACAGTATCTTTTTTAGTTACAGTTACTCTTATGGTATTTCTTTATTGCCATTGTACATTTCATGTTATTGCAAGAACCAACCCTGTAAAATGATCTTTTTTGTTAGAATAAAAACAAAACAAAATAAAACCAACCCCAAAAAAATCCCCAAAGAAAAGACTTAATAAGAAATGAGTTATTGTGAAATTCAGGTTAACTTCTTGATTCCTTGGGGTAACTTTGCTTGCAGTAGGCTTGTAGGTTTTGAATTAGTTTTCAGGATCACAAGGCTGTTTTGCAGAAACCAGAGTATAATAATGAAGCACTACACTTGAAGCATTACCAACTCTAGAAGACAGGCTGCTCTCCCCTTCCACCCAACCTGCTGATAGTTGCTGCATGGTACTTACATGTGAAACATGAAGTTTATTTTGTTTTTTTTTCCCCAGAGAATATCATTATAAAAACTTATTACTGTATCACCAGGTCTTGAAACTTTCTGCCACTTCTGCTCAACTACGAACTGAGATTCTAAATTGAAAGAGAAAAAACCACAAAGAGGTGTGCAATGTCTTTCTGCAGAGGTGGAAGCAAACTTTTGAGCATCATGTAAAAGATTTTAAATAATAAATTAAAAATATTCAACAGCAATACTTGTGGAAAAAAAATCATCTTTAATGAAAGAATTTTTGGATGCCTTGTCTTTGTATAAATATGCTTAAAATAATTTCAAACAATAGATTCTGTCTACATATATGTTATATTTCCGAGCACCTGATGCTCCATATTCTTTGGAAATCCTTATGAATTACTTTTGAAGGCCACATGTTGACAAATGTGATTAAAGTATAGCTTTTGTTTTTTTATCAAGACTCCTTTCACTGGCCTATGGTTAATTTACTCTGCAGCCTCATGCAACTGCAAACAATTATCGGCTTCCTCTGTGCAGAGAACCATTGAAAGCAGCCTCATCTATTCCATTACTGGCATAAAGTACTTTTGTACTTATGTCACTCCTGACAGACGCCTGTCGATCCTGATCTGAAAGGACTCTAGCAATGAAGATTTCACACCCACTCTATCCCACACTTCTGCTGTTCTTGGCAGTTAAATTCTTTCCTGAATATCTAATCAGAATATCCTCTGCCAAAGTCCACTACTTCTTGCTTTATTTGGACAAAGGAGAAGCTACAAATTTTGCTTACTCTGACTCCAGTGAAGCTTTTGAAAAGAAAAAAAAAATTACAAAATTACTGAAAGAAAGTTATGAAATAAATTAAATTCAGCAGAAGGTGATGACAAGTATTCCTATGCAGGAACTATAAACATCATGAAGATTGGATGGGATGAGTTGAAGCGTGTTCCTAGCAATTATGCAGAAAAACATACAAGAGACTATGGAGGATGATGAGAAGACTGTGACCTAACAGTGTCAGGATAGTGTGAAAAGAGATAAACATCGCTCTGGAAAGTATAAACAGACAGGCTACAAACAGGAAAGTATAAACATAAAGCCTAGACTAGTTTATTCTACTAGGAAAGCTTTATTTTCCAGAAAGATGTAAAGCAATTAATGGAACTTTGATGATAAAAATGGAAAGCAGCTAAAGTGTTGTATATAGCATCTGAAAAGGTTAAACAAGCTGGGACTTCCTAGCTTAAAGAAGAGAAAGCTTAAGGGGAAGATGACAGCCTTCATCTAATAGATGAAGCAGAAGCAGAAAAAATATGATCATTTGAAGATGTCGCAATTGTTCTCTTATTTTTTCTAACATACTTTGCATCAGGCTGCAATCATAAAAGTGTTTTCTGGGAGTTGGTCACGTCAGGAGTGTCAGAACAAAGTTTGAGGTTGACTTGCCATCCTGGACACGTACATTGAGCGACTTTGAGGGTGTCCTCAGAGTTGTCAAGACCTGGGTGAGTCCATCTTCACTTCTCTGTATCCACCTCCCTTAAGACACACCCTAGCTGGGCCCCTTGTGCTCTCAGGCATTTCCTGTGGCCTGCTCTGAATTGTGAAACCAGAATCCTTAAGTAGATTGCTGTCAGCAGCATTGAGTTGTTGACTGGATCATACTGACACGAATGATTCCATTATTTGTTGATTTGTTGCGTCCATAGTTTTTTTCTTTCCGGAGCTGTGACCCTGGCCTCGCCAGGATGAACAACTTTTAACAACACTTCCAGACGAAACAGAGACGCTGGGGCAAAGCTTCCTCAGCTTCCGCACAGAGAAGTGAATGTCGCGTGCATTCTCACTGCATTGCTATGGAAATCAGTGTCCAGCACACGTGCTGATCATTGCAACACCAGAAACTACTAAAAAATTATACAAGGATAAACTAAAATCAATTTGTTTGGAATTAATATTGATAAATTCTTTGAGGCTTTCTACAATG
>WAAG01090184.1:0-10570 GCA_013390105.1 Tichodroma muraria
TGAACCACATCAAAAGTATTAATTTGGTTTTGATTCATTGAAAAATTACACAATATTTTAAAATAATGTTAAAAGCCTTTTTAGAGAAGTGTTTCATTTGATAGGGTTTTCTATTTTCATAGATGATTCAAAGAAATCAACAAAAAGTTTACAAATAATTCATGTAACCAGTTTTTTTGGTTAAGAAGCTTTTGATGAAAACTTCTGGCTGGCTCTAATTAGGACTACGGTTTACTTGGGGCTGTTCCGAAGTCTCAAAATAAGAGGATTGTGAGACAGCACAGATCCACAGGAAGAGTAGAGAAGCTTCTAACTACAAAAGCATTTTGATTATTTATTTATATGGATAGGCAACGCTTATGTATGAAAGTTACAGTAAATCAAGTACCTGAAAAGCTGGGATAATTTACACAATATGGAAAAGGAGCTTTGTTCTCCCATTAATAGTATATTAAGTCAAATCATCTGATTATTTGTTTCTTTTAGTAAGGGTCTGAAATTACCAGAGATCTCATTTTGACTTCCGCCAGTGCTATACAATCTACATGCACAGTGTTAGGAAGCACAGTGAAAAGAGAAGACAAAAAGGAAATAGCCAGGGGACATTGTATCCCATTGCCTTAGAGGTTTGGTTCTACAGTCCTACCTAGCTGTAAGGAAAAATGAACAAGTGTTTTAGAGAGACAGACTAAACAGGAAATGCATTATCAGCTTTGCAGTCTAAAAGAGAAATATATATACTTCTAAACAGGAGATAACAGTAATACATCTAGAGAAGCTTGCAACAATCCTTAAAATCTATTAGATACTACAGATAGTAAGTGTAACAGACACAATTATTAGAGACAGAAAGGGAAAATTATTAAATAGCAAATATTAAATAGGTCAAATAGCAAATACCAATGAAAACCCAAACCAACATTGCCTATGTTTAAGAACTATTGTGTGAACATGGTAAAAAACTTACCTAAAACATAAACATAAAATAAGAATGGCAATTCTGGTAATAAGTCGTTCCAGCTGCTGTCTAGCTTTCCACCTACAGCCAGGGGTACATTTTACAAACAATTCTATCACTGATGGTATCCATCTTCCCTCTACTGTGGCATGTGTGAAAGCTTGAAGTGGACTCTGTCATTTAATCATCTGGTAAAACACAAGGCCCACAGAAAGGGTAGAGATGAAGAAGTGTTCAGTGTCCTATGTAAGGAAACTCTACATGAGGGTGAATGATTTTTGACAGGACAGAGCCAAGAGAAACCTCCAAGTCTTTTCCTAACATCCTAGGAGCCATCATTTACAGACAATCCTGATTAATTAAATTAGAAGGAAAATAGATTAGAAATGTGTAAAAACTATCTTTGTTCAATGGCAAAGCAAAGCATTAAAATGCACAACTGGCAACTTGCCATCACTCTCTGTGGTTCTGTGATCGTTTTGCTCTCCAGCTGTGTGTCCCTGTACTATATTAGATTGTCCCTAATTGCATGACTTTTCATTTATAGTTCTGAATTTCATCTCGTTCCAGTAACACCAGTCACGAAGCTCATCTAGTCCTTTCTGTATAATAGCTTGCTCAGTCTTTGACAATGCCTTACGACTTTGTGATAGAAGCAAATTAGATTGGCATATTTCCATTTTTCTGCTGAAACAATAAATTTAACTTTAAATAAAATCTGTCCCAAAATTAAAACAGTGGCTAGCAACTTCAGCTAAAGTGTAGGTTACTGTGATACTTGCTGTAGTTTGCAAAATATGTTAATGCTACTCTAAGACCTCGATCTTAAAAAAACCAAAAACCATTAAGTTTATGCTCTAAAATGAAATAGTATTTTAATTAAAAGAGCAAAAGAGACCTAAGTGGAGCTTTTTCTTCTTGTAAGCAGTATCCATTTAATCAAGTACATTGAATCTAAATAATTCCTATCACCTCTTCCCTCCATGATACTTACAATACTTACTATACTACTAAATGAATCATGGTGATCTACGTGACTGAAAAATATGTTTGCTAGCTTTGAGATGACTGGAAGGGCTACAAGTAAACAAGAGGACAGTATTAGAATTTAAAATGTCCTGACAAAATGGTGATGCAAAAGAAGTGACTCAAAAAGTGATGCAATTCAAAATATATAAGTTCTACATTTTACACTTAGACAATATAGAAAGAATTCACACCACAGAAATAAAACATCCAAGGAAATGTAGGATCCAAGAGATCCTACATTTGAAAGCTTCCAAGAAGATGTAGGATTTGAGCTCTTTCTGTCTTAATTTCACATTGAAAAGACCAATTGAAGACACAACTGTCTTTATATGTCCAAAAAGCTCTTCCAAGGAAGCAAAGGAATTTATTTTCTTTTTATCTAGCAAACAGATAAACAGGTTGTGGTGTTAAACTGCAGCAAGAGGGTTTGTTTGGAAAATTTTTTACCAGTGAAAAAAGCAAATTAACAGAGTAGACACATGACAATCTTTCAATGACTTTAAGAAAAGCTAGACCTTGGAAGAAAAAGATCAGTGGTGTGAGTTTTGTAGCAAAACTGATCAGGATGAGAATCAAGAAACTTGTAACAAGCCTTCACTGTTTTAGGGTCTTAGTAAGTGTAGGTTTCTCATTGTTTTCTGCTGCTCCATCTGTTATGTTTCTCCCCAGGCCTCAAGGAAACTGTCAGCACTCCATGGAACTGCATGAAAGATTGTATAACGGGGGATTGCCCTGTTGGAAGGTGGAAGTTTAGGGCTGATGCAGTACCTCTGCTAAAATCTGTTTTCACTGCTCCACTGCTGAAAGTAGACAGCAAACAGACATCAGTTTTCCTGCGCCTGATGTTTGTGTGCTTCACACAATACTACACTGCCTGTTCAGTAGCCACAGCTGAGACAGAAATCCCTTCATACAATATCGATGTACTGAATTGTGCACTTTGAACAGTAGGTGTTCCTGCAAAACAAATCTTTCCAAATGGCTCTTAGAAGAGCTATATAAAAATACAGCTTCCTACACATTTTTCAACATTTTAGATGGATGTATAACTAGCAAGTCACCTTTGAAAATGCAGTTACTTGAAACCTTAAGCCAATATGAGATAGTTCCGTCAGACAGGACAGCTGCATTTTGCACCCCCTCTACCCTGCTCATTTCCCACTGTGCTGGCCTGAGCATTTCTGCACCTCTGCATTTTAGCCGGATCAGCTCACTAGTCTGGCTGAAAACTGTAAATAACTGGGCAGATTTCAGAAAGATCAAAGAGCTGATCCATCACACTTAAGAAATTAGGAGTCTTAATGTCTCAAGATGTCCTCTCACTTTAGAGTGAAAAGGACTAGCTGACTACCTTCAGTGTCTTCCAAATTGTAGTGCTTCACCTAAGTGCAAGCTTAAAAGGCTTAAGACACCATAGTAGGAACAAATGGATCTCCAGATGTTGAACAATGGAGCAGAACAGGGCTCTAACAACTGCAGTCAACAAATATTGGCACAGATCCTATATGTGGTTTAAAATCAGGTATAAGAAGAATAAAAAGGCAAAAAGGGTTATTAAAATACCTAAATGATAGCAAATCTAAGGATCAAATTAGGCTACTATTCAGTTACAGTACCCTCAGGACTGCTCTTCCAAGATCAGAAGGTGACCAGGATCACCTGTTTCCTTTCAACATCAGGACAGCATTTTGTGAAAAATATGCAGCAAGGACCATATGATGTTAAAACAGATATTCAAAGATCCATATTGGGAAAGTTTGGGGTTCCTTCAAACAAATTTTCTTACTCTCTTTAAAACTCATTTCAGTAAACTACCCATAGGTCTCTGGCAAGATATACTCCAAAGAGGTATGAAAACCATATTGGTAAAAATCAGTTAATTTTTATCTTTACTTATTGCTAACCAATAATTGGCAATGACTTGCATTTGTAAAAGTTAATCCATTTTCCTCTTTTATCAGAAATGGCCTTTGAACAATTGCTGATTTTCAATCAAATGTCAGTGCATGAACAAAAAAGCTACGTGTCTTTCCAGATAAAAGGCCCTTAAATCCTTCCTTCTAGTATTAGAAAATTTGGATTTTTCACCTGATGAAAATATGATTCTTAACTTTTTATTGAATACAGTGAGATAAACTTTCTGCCAGACTGTAATGATCTCTTCCAGTGCTCCCTGACCACAGGAAAAAACCAAGGCTGATTTAAATCCAAGAAAGGTTCAAAGGAACAAGCTTCCCTTGACAAAAAGAAAAATACTGTCTCTAAATCAAACAGCAATGTGGGAAGACAATGCAAGAGTATTCACCAAATTCCTAATAAAACTGATTAAGTGATTACAGCCTTTCAATTATCTAGCTGCTTTTCTTCAAATCAATCTTTGCCCTGATACACATCGTGAGAAACCATCCCCACAAGTAGAGTCTTGTGTGTCATGCTAGAGATATATCCATTTTTAGTGTGTTTGTGTGGGGAGAGTGAATATACAATTCAAAGATGTAATGATAACAGAAGTGCCATATGTATGGGATGAGCTAGATATTTCCAGATGCCTAAATAAGAGAATGTGCTGACTACTTATGCTGTTAATAAAACATGCTGTGATTTCTTTCCTCACAAACCAGAACTCAGAATTTAGCATTCCCACTATGGGCATTATGCAAAGATGTTTAGAATGAAATCTCCAATTAATCTTAACTACAGCGTGGCTACAGAAAATTCATACATAATTTATATCCTTCTGTGTACAAGGCACAAGGTAGATGGGAGATTCTAATATCCCCCAAACATCTGTCTAGAAGTTATGGATGAACAACATAAATCATGATTCTGAACCTACTGACAAATTATTGTGGGAAGTACTCTGATTCCACTTTTACAGCCTCTTACTGTCTTCCGTTGCAAACACAGCCTATGAATAAGGCTGTGCCTTTTCAGTTATCGCTTACGTAAGCCCAGGGCAGGCTCCGACAGGGAAGCCGAGAGAAGCTTCCCTCGAGCCAGGGACAAAGGGCCACGGACCGAGCCCTCCACCTCCACGAACTGCTGCGAGCAGCTNGCGGCAGCCGAGCCGCCGCCCTGAGCCGCGGCACCCCCCGTGGCCGCAGCGAGGGAAGCCGGGCAGCCCGGTGTCGCGGGAAGCGACAAGGCCGAGTGAAAAGGCGCTGGGGAGGCGGTCGGGGAGCTGGCGGGCTCCGCAATGGCGCGGCGCCCAGGGGACGTTGCCAAGCAACCGGTCCGGCGGCTGCGGCAGCGCGGCGCGCGGGGGGAGCGCCGCCGCCCGCGGGCTCCGGAGACTCCCGCAAAGCCTCTTGTGACACACGGCCTGTGCCAGAGGGACAGCTGCCCCTGCAGCTTCAGCCGGGGCCGGGCACAAGGGCGAAGCNGCCGAGAGAAGCTTCCCTCGAGCCAGGGACAAAGGGCCACGGACCGAGCCCTCCACCTCCACGAACTGCTGCGAGCAGCTCCCACTTCCACGCAAAACATTTCCACCCTCTCGCTGTAACCGGGCAGCGCCGAGAGGCCGCCGCGGCGGGCGCTGCGGCGGGCGGGGAGGTGGGGAAGAGGCCAGGGGAGTGAGGCACGGGAAGCAGGNGGCGCGCGGGGGGAGCGCCGCCGCCCGCGGGCTCCGGAGACTCCCGCAAAGCCTCTTGTGACACACGGCCTGTGCCAGAGGGACAGCTGCCCCTGCAGCTTCAGCCGGGGCCGGTCACAAGGGCGAAGCAGGAGGGGCGGGAAGGAGCAGGTGTTTGGGGCAGATAACGGCAGGAAAGGCAGAAGTGGAAGGGGTTGCTGAGGAGAACCCGCCCTTCAGAGCCACCAGCGAGGGACGGCGGAGCCCCGCCGGGCGAGGTCCCTCCCCGCTGTCCCAAGAGCTGAGTTGAGCAGCGATGGAGCGAAATTCAGGCTTTACCATCGGGAGGGGGGGACGAAACCGGGGGATCACCATCCCTCCTTCAGTTAAATTTGTGCACCGTCTGTTTTGGATACAGAGAGTCAGCCATGCTGCCCACTGCCTGCAGGCAGCCAATTCCCCTGCTCCGGGTGGGCGGATGTGTTGTGGGGCTTTTTTAAATAGGAAACGGTGACTGTAAAACCATAGAAACGGACCTGGGGAGTGGGGTGCTGGGACAGTTTTTACATCATCTCCACTCATTTCAAGCTGTTAGTATATTTTTGATAAAATTTAGCCTCATCCACTACATGCCAAAACCCCTGAGTTTTGACTTGGTGTATGTGAGAGGACATGAGAGGGTACATGTCCAATTTGTAACTTTGCAAAACAATCAGAGAGAACCTGGATCTAAACGGAGCATTTTCTAAATAGGCTTGCATTTGCAAAGATAGCTGACTAGTGACAAACACAACTGCTTCTTGAGGAACTTCCAAACCCAAAACACAATAGGCACAGAAAGCATGAGGACCATCCCACATGGGGGAAACAAATATCTCCATGGATAACAGATGAGAATTTGCCCCCCGGGAACTGTACTGACGCTGACAGGCTCCCTGCAGCTGCACAGCACCAGCTGCCAAGGGGATCCTGCAGGAGTTAATGCAGCTTGAAAGAAGCATTAACTCCCTGGGTATCTATCAACCTTCAAGGGCAGGATGCCACAAAATGTTTCCTCATAAGCACTACTCATGCCCCTACTATGTAGCTGCACCTGGAAACATATCAAGGTCTCTAAAGGAGATAGAACCACACAAAAAAAGCACAACTACAAAAAAGCACAACTACACAGCACAACTTTCTTTCTCATGCATGGTCCCCACCAGATTCCCTTTGCCACTGGAATGGAATAGTTGGCTTTGTTTCAGTAAAGTGCCACTTCAAATAAACCAGAAGCAAAATGGTTTCAGTGATTCTGGAAATTAAGTCACAGATGAGGTCTCATATTTACTTTTAAATATTCTTTTAGTCTTATGATGGTTTATGGTTAGCAGTTCTTACTATATCCTTAGGGACAGAGTGCAGATGGGTCCAAGTCAGCTACTAGTTACAGGTTGTGGTGTCTCATGCTAATTGCAGATGGGGCTGATGGTACTGTTTATTACTGAGATACTTGACATTGACCTGTCCAGTTTTCCTTTTATTATTTTTTTCTTCCCCCCTTGCTCGGTTATGCCAAACCTGAAGTGCTGGGGCTAAAATTTTACATTTTTGCCTCAGACCAGTTTTTGGAGGGAAGCTTCAACTCAAAGGAAACTATTTCTAAGAAAAAGGATATGCGTATGTATTTACCCTTAAAATTTTATAGCTGCCAATTTTCAAAGCATGAATAAGTCGCATTCTGAATTTGTGACTTTTTCTTTTGGAATAGTATTTATAATACTTGCCTAGAGTTGAAAAATTTTAAAAAATTAGGTTGCATGTATTTGAAAGAACACCCCAGAGATTTAAAGGTGTGAATTACAGGGATAAAGCATTTTTCTGTTAATGTTTCATTGTCCATCTGAGGGGATTTTCCTTCATTTGAAGTCTATCTTTGTGGACTCTGCTGGCCCAGGAGTGGGAAGTACTTCATCTTTTTGTTCTAAATCATTCTGTATGTTGGTTATTAAAGAAACCAAACCAAACAAACAAGAAAAAACCATAAAAACCCAGAAGGAAATATAGAAGGAAAAGGGGGCATTTAGGATAAATGAGAGACATCTCAAACTGAAGACCGGCAGCATAAGAAACCTCCAGGGAAATGATACGTGTAAGAACTGTCTGCCTGGATAAAACAACTGTCTGCCTGTCTCAAAATTGGCTGCAGTAGTGCTGCAGGCTGGTTGGAGAGACATAAAAACCTCAAAAACTTGTAGACTGTTATGATCAAGAAAATCATCTAGGTTGATCAGTTTGAAATCAAAGGAGACCAGGATGGAGAGCAGTCAAGGAAAAGAGAAGCAAGGGAGGCAGTCTAATGGAGCAAGCAGAGACAGGAGAAAGCAAAAAAGCTTGGGTTGAATGGGCAAGAGAGGGAATAAAAACCTGAGATAACTGGACTGGAATTACTTGGAAGGATGGACAAAAAGATGTGAAAATGAGTTTATAAATGTGACAAGAGGTCTGTGAAGTATGTGTAAACACGTATTCAATAACTCATCCATATGTGTATCGATATGGTCTCCCTAAAATTGGGTATGAACACTCCAATAAAAAGCACCTATTACTGTAGGAAGAAGGACTGAAATGACAGCATAGAATTGAGATCTGCTTTAGTTTTGGTTCATTTGTCAGTAGATACTGTAATGCAATGTTCACTGTCTGATGTAGTATACAATATGGATGAGTGCTTAAAAGCAGTGAGATTTGTTTTGGAGGAGACTTCCTTGATTCATTGGTGCTGCACAGAGACCGGGAGAAGTGACTAGTGAGAAGGGGAAAAGAAGGATGATAACTCTGTGTCCTTCATGCAAGGTCTGTGTGCTGTCTTGGAGAGCTGGCCATGCCACAAGTAGGGTTTGCCTTCTCTAGCATCAGATGCCTGAGATCTGCATCTAAGTCTATCTGAACTCCTTTCATATTTCTGGAGAAAAATAGTCCTGTATAAGCCAATTCTTCTGAACTATTTCATATATCTACCTTAAGATGAGGCAAGTTGTGCCCTGGAAGTGCCTGTCTCTCTGGACTGACTAGAAGGGGCAAGAGATGAGTACTCAGTACTGCCTGATGGCAGGCAATTCACTCAAACTGCTGTTTTCACAGGTGGCTACCAATCATATGTGTGATTTCTAGGACGTAAAGACAGCCTTAATTCAGTGTTCCACAACTGATTGCTTGATTCTGCTACTTACTAGCATACTTCTAATGTGATTTTAATGGATCCTTTTACTGCCACACCTCCTTACTAAATATCAGCCACTTATTTTGCACCTATTACCATTGTTTCCATTTTGTGTTTTAAGAAGCAGAACCAGGTGTGGTTTGGGAACTAGAAAGATGTATGAAAATATATGGGGTCTGCGTTCCGATACTCATTGACAGAGATGGGGGAGAATTGAATATTCCTCTTGTAGTACTCAACAATATGTATTAATTACTGTTATTTTTATAGTTATTATGTATTACAGTTCTGCCAACTGTCCAAAGCTTCACACTACAGGCATCTCTACAGCTGAGTAACTGTGTATTTTAAATGAAGATGTCACCAGTGGGAGACACATAAGGCTGGATGTATATTCAAAATTTGGCAACCAAAAGGGAAAAATTAAAGCAAACAGCATAAAATTAGATCCTATGATGAATAATATGGCTGGGGATTTGTGCAGAACACAGGCAGATGGTTTATATAGGATTTCCTAGACCATCAACCTGGAGCTGTTTGAAAGCTTTAGAGCTGCACCTTCATCCCCTTCACGTCCCATGTAAAGGAAGAGAGCAAATATCATCACTACTCCCTGGTGACCAGACCAGCACGTTTGTTTCCCTGGGTAATGAAAAGCTCAGTCAGATATATAACATTAGAAAGAATTAAACAAATCTCTATTAAATTTAGACGATTTTTTTTTATCTGAAAGGAAACAGAGTAGTTAATTGGCCCACAATTAAATAGAAATGCCATTAAAAAGATCCTGAAACAGTTTGCCGGGCCCAATTTCTGTTTGCCTTTTATAGTGTCTTCAGAACCTGTCATATCAAGACATAAATTGAGAATGTTCTGAACACTATGAAAACATCTTTACGGATCAATTTATCCTGAGGGACAAAGTGCCTATGGTCAACACACACAGTTAAGTAAGAGCAGGAAGGTAGTATCATTGTTCCATCAAGAAACTTGAAAGGCCTGAGGGAGCAATGCAGGTTCCTAAGTGTAGGATCAGAGGAGATGGTTATGAGTGTTTATTCTGACATTCTTCCCAGTGTGGATTATACCAGTCCCCTAATTTAAAAACTGTCTCTGCTGAAACACACCAAATTCATGAGAAACCCTTAGTAAGTTACCTTAAGGCAAAGTGTTATTGCAATAACATCGATGCCTTGTTTCATACTTGGACATCACTTTCCTGGGTAGTGATGTTTGGAAAAGAAAGGAGAAGTGGCACAGAAATATGGAAATGTGCCAGAAATGGAAAGCTGAATACTTACATCATATACCTGCCGCAAACTAATTTTTTACAGATCCTGATTGTTTTCATAAGAGGGAGAAAACAATTAACAGCTTTAAAGTTCAGTCACTTTCTTTAAAAATGCAGATTGAGTTTCAAGGTAACTTTAAAAAAATTTAAAAAAAAGAGTGGAGGCTTGTTCATTATAATATTCTATAACCGGGGGGAAAAGGACTGCTGAGGACAATCTACAAAATTCTAGGCAAAAATACAACTGCAGACAATTGTAACTGGAATATTTAGAACTGAAATTTGTTCAGTGGAGTTTGATAATTTTTTTCCAGTTCAGAATAATTTCCTAAGTGTATCGGGCTTTTTATATACTCCATTTGCATTTGTTGGTACGTGTGAATAAAACAACAGAGCAGATGTTGAAAACCTCCTCAGGAGAGTTTTTCCATTCCCACTATGTTTGAGCCAGCAAAACAGGTTCTGATTAGAGGGAATACAGGAGCTCCCCAAAGAGTTCTTAGAAGTGTTCCTTGCTCA
>WAAG01090185.1:0-19836 GCA_013390105.1 Tichodroma muraria
AACTGAAGCTGACTTAATGGGCAGTTAGGCAACACTTTTTCTTCTTGTTTAGAAACAAAGGCTTGATTTATGACACAGCAGCCATGCTCTGCTCTGCAGACCAAATGATTCATTTCCTCGCAAACCTTTCTGGTGCAGTCAGTATTGTATCATCCAGAATGCCACATGCAGGCTCTAGCCATGCAGATCTACTCACAGTTCTATAGTATAAAAATACTTAGAATTTATGGAACATATTTTTCTCTTTAGAAAACAAATAGAAACACATATTAAATTATGTTAATTATTATAGCTCTCCAACTAAAGCAGGGTCAAACTTAAAAATAACACCTTCTAACAGCTATGTAACATGAAAAAGCAACAGTGTTACTAATGTGTGGAACTTGCATCAGTAGTTTACATGTGGTAAAAGTAATGAATGAAAATTTGTGAAAGCTACACAATAATCACAATCATAATCAACGGCAGAGTCCATCACACCTTCTGCAAAAACCTGATTGCACATACATGAGAGTCATTGTTTGGGCTTTTGTGGATTTACTGCTGGACATCTGGGACTCTGTCTCGCGTTACAGAGTGCTGCTTTTCTTGCCATGGGCAATAAAGTTTTGCATAAATTTTATTATTAAAATGCACATGAGAAATTTGATATGCAGTTTAGTTATGTGCCTGGGCAAAACTGAATCTGGTCCCTGGGAGAAATAGGGTTAGACACGTGTGGTTAGTTGTGCCCATGCCACAAATGAGTAGCAACACAAAAGAGTGTAAATCTCAGAGAGTCAAAGGTTCCCAAAGTTCAAAAATGGTCAGTGAGACAGACTGGACATGGGGCCAAAAAAACCTTGAAGGGAAGGGTTGACACTGCAGAGCACACTGGAGGCAAGGAGGATGTTTTTGACCCACCTGACAGAAGTAAAGCCACATATGAGATCATAGCAAAAACATGGTCACTAATAATTAGTGCCCAATTTAAAATATCTATGCTTGCTTTTTTGAGACTACTTAAGGAAATGTAGTTATTGACAAATTTTAAATGCAACTGTTAACTGCAGTCAGTTATGATGTTCAGCAATTCTATTAATTTGATTTGATTAAAATTATTCAAACTAGCTACAACTTCTAATTGAGGTACATAAAAAGTCATGGATATGGAATTTAGGACCATGTGAACAAGTTAGTTCAAGGGATGCAAAGGTACACAGAAAATCCATGGAGATGGAAAGTCGCTCCAGTAACAACTGGAGTTTCTTCACGGTATACAGCCTTATATGCACATTCATGTACTCCATGTGCATATCAGAGACTCATACAACGGCTTGGGTAGAAAAGAACCTTAAAGATCACCTTGTTCCAACCCCTCTGCCATGGGCAGGGGCACCTTCCACTAGACCAGGTTGCTCAGAGTCCCATCCAAACTGACCTTGAACACTTCCAGGCATGGGGCTTCCACAACTTCTCTGGGCAACCAGTTTCAATGCCTAACCACCCTCAAAGTAAAGATTTTTTTTCTTAATACCTAATTTAAGCCTACTCTTTCTTTGAAGCCATTCCCCTTTTTTCTATCACTACATGCTCTTGTAAGAAGTCTTTCTCCATCTTTCTTGTAGGCTTCCTTCATGTGCTGGAAAGCCACAATTAGGCCTCCCCAAAGTGACCTCTTCTCCAGGATGAACAATTCCAATTCTCTCAGCCTTTCCTTGTATGAGAGGTGTTCCCTCCCTCTACTCATCTTGGTGGCCCTCCTCTAACAGGCTGATGCATTGGGGACCCCAGGGCTGGATGCAGTGTTCCAGGTGAGGTCTCACAGAGCAGAGCAGAGGGGCAGAATCCCCTCCCTCCCCTGCTGCCCACGGGGCTCTGGATGCAGCCCAGGATATGTTTGGCTCTCTGGGCTGTGAGTGCCCATGGCTGGGTCATGTCCAGCCTCTCACCCAGCAGCACCCCCAATTCCCTCTCAGCAGGGCTGCTCTGGATCTGTTCCTCCCCAGCCTGTGTTGATACCCAGGGGCTGTGCTGACCTAAGTGCAGCACCTTGCACTCTGGCTTGTTAAATTGCATGAGATTCCCATGGGCCCCCTTGAAATGTCCTGGTCCCTTTGGATGGTATCCTATCCTCCAGGTGTGTCAGCAGCACCACTAAGCTTGGTGTCATCTGCAGATTTGCTGAGGCTGCATTCAGTCCTATTGTCTATATCATTAATGAAGATAATAAAAAGCACTGGTCCCAATATGGACCACTGAGGGTCACCACTGGTCACTGATGTCCATCAGGACTCTGGATGAAATGGTCAAACACATTCCTTATTCATCTAGCACTCCACCCATCAAATCCATTTCTCCCCAGTCTAGATGTTGTGAGGGATCATGTCAAAGGCTTTACAGAAGTCCAGATACGTAAACAAACCCTTCAGGAAAAGAAAAAATCCTTTGACTGCAGTAGTGGTGAAGGTTGTAGGAGGCTGGAGGAATGACTGACTGGCTCAAAACAACGGGAAGTGGGAAGTGCTGAGGGGACACACGGTGAGTTCTGTGTGTGTGTAACAATGTGCTGCTACACACCCCAACCCCCCTGAGCCTTAGTCAGCCTCTGGTCCAAAACGGCAGCCTGACCTCATGGCCTGTGGTGAGCCTCAAAATGACGCCAGCCACGTCTGGACAACACTGAAGCGCAGGCCTGGGGGAGGGCCCAGGGGACTGGAGCAGAAAAAAGGACAGCTACACGCGTGCTGAGTTACCACACTCCACTGGGTCCTTGGCAGGTGATTATATACCTTTCTTTCTTCTCAAAATATATTGGAAACCAGATTAAAAAATTCCAGTCAATGCCTTAGTAAGTGCCTTGCTGTGTCTGGATAAGTTATAGTTCACTAAGTTAGTTTGCTAAGTGTGTGAAATGTCTTACTTTTTCTGGATGTTGTTCTAAAATTTGCTAAGTACATTATTCTGCCCAAAAGTTAGAAAATTTGCAAGTAAAAATTTGTTGTCAAATTCCCTGAGAATTTTTTTCTCCCATGTATCACCCAGAGTGAATCAAACTACCTTCCACTGAACCTGCTGAGTGGGCCAGGGCATTACGAAGGTGATTTCTCAAACCAGACGAGCTACAATTTGTAAAGAAGCATACTGCTGAAAAAATAAGGTAAAATGCAGTCTAGCAGCTAATGCCACTGTCACAGTTCTGCTTGACAAACAAAAGAATTTGACATCTTGTCAGAGTCACAAATGGGTCTTCAGCTTCTCTTTCACTATGACAATGTAGACTAGTACCACAAAAACATCAGGGCTGAGAAAGAATTTCTTCAGCGACCCTTCTGGCTTACAGCCCATCTGCCTCTTACTGATGCAGCCTCTGTCTGGAAAGGCTCCTGAAGAGTGCCAGGAATGGGGAACTTCAAGGCATTGGGAATTTATCCTTTAACTGCTGGAAAGGGTGTTCCAGCAGTCAGGTGCATGAGGGGGTGTAGCCTTGGGCCAAATGGAGCCTTCACTTCACATCTGAAGTAACCATTGCATGCTCCAAAGCTTACCTACAGTGGGTTTTTTCCAGCCTCCTATCCAAGGAAACACAATAACCCGAAGCACACAGTTTGTCAGATATCAGGTGTTGGTATCAGGCTACCGGTAACTCGTGACAGTATTCAGCAGGCTGTGTGGGTGGCTGAAAGATTAATCTACTTGCCAGAAAAAATACAGCAGGGCTCTTTAGTACAACCCACCCCTGTGCTGTCAACAGGGGATGTTGGAACAGGGTGGCTGGGAAGAGCATCAAAACCCACATGTATGAGCTGAGGGTGTCTGTCCTTCCTCCAAACATGAGGAGCAGATGAAGCAATGAGTGCCAAAGCTTCAGGGCTGAGAGCAGTATGGCATTGTTCATCGTCATAGCCCCCAGATGGGCCAGCGTAGGCTACTGCAAAATATCTACCAAAACAGGATCCGGAAAGGACAAAAAAAAATCAGTTTTTTATTTATTTTTTTTCTTAGCAGCTTACAGCCCTGACAGCTCTTTCAAGTTCTGGCACTTCCTTTTTTTCACTTGCAAGTTTGTCAATCTCAAAAAAAAAACCCCAGCAAACAAAAACATAGTAAAAAATTGATTGAATGAAGCTTCTTCTACATCTTCTACTTTGATCACCCACCTAACACCAGTGTGGTACAGAATAGTCTCTACATTCCCAGCACTGATCTCTGAAGTAACAGGTGGTCATTCTCCATTTGAAAATTTCTTGGTCATTGAAAAGACCAAGAAATCATTTATGATGGGTTTCCTAAAGCACGAATGCTAAGATAGAATTTTGGGCTCTCAGCTACGATTTAGAAGGCAACGTAATCTTCAGAAGAAAGACTCTGCAATTTTCTTCCAGCTTTTAATTGCTTCTGTCCCATAGTCTCCAACATAACTTTCCCAGTCATTAATTTCATTTCCTTTGGCTCTTTGTTGTCTTCTTACTTTGTCCATGCCACTTTGCAATTGTCAAGGCTTCTGGTACACTGGAGTCTCTGCCGCAACCCAACTTCCCACCTACTAGTTCACTCTGTGTCCCACTCTTTCTCAAGTCCCAGTCATCTGTCCGTAAGTCTTAGCTCCCCTTCACATTTTTCATGTCCCATGTTCACGTACTATCTGACTGACCCAGTTCCTTGGGAAATCTGTACCTGTTCTCTACAAACCTGCTCTTCCCTATGTCAGCTGGATCTCAGGCTCCTCCCAAGATCCCATGGTACTTTTGTCCCTCACACTTTCTGCTCAAGCACCAGAAGAGGAATCACTACGAAAGGAGAGAGGAGTAGATGTCAGAGTTGATGAATCAAGAGATCACAGCAAAAGCTCTGAACTGCTCTGCTCACATACCCTGTTCACTTTGGAGCCATCCCATACAGGCAATTCTGCCACATGCAGCACTGATGAGGGAACAAGGTACACTCTGATCCACACCAGGGTGCATAGATGTTGAAGATTCAGGAGACTAGAAGAGACCTCAAAGAGTAATCTGTTCCAGCACACTGGTCCAGAAAAAATTCAGCTATATTTATGTCATTCCTGATTAATACTCAAACAATGTTTAAGAATGAAAATCTAAATTCAGTAATCCATTCCATTGCTTCAACCTCATTATTGCTGAGCCCACTACATCTCATCTGTCTGGGCACAGGCAGGGACAAGGTAGCATCACAACAGCTTTGTGACATTTGAAAGTTATCATGTCTTGTGAACCACGACACTCTTCATTCTTGGAGCTGAAGCAACTCCAGACATTTCAGCATTCATTCATAAGCCATATATTCTAAGTATTTTAATTTTTTTCATTCCTCTCCTCTGGATACTCTCCAATTCATACACACTTTTGTTGAAGTGTGTGGCCTATCTGGACATGGTGTTACAGTTGAGGAGGATTTCTCGTGTCTTCCATGCTGTTGTCCTGTCTTATATATTGCCATACAATGTTAGTTTTTATTGCAGAAGCAACTTGAGCAATCTACCATAAACCACAGCTCTTCCAAAGAGCTGACACATCCCTTCCTTATACAGTTCATAACTACAACATCTTTGTCCTGTTGAAAACCTCAATTTGAGTTCTGTCTCCGGCATAGTCACAGTCCCACTTCAATTGTTACTGCAGATATAGCAACTACCACTGAGGTCACTGTTAAAATACTCTGTAGCACTGGGTGTTGAATAAACATGTAATCCCTCATTTTATTTGTGAAAATTTTCACAGGTATGTGAAAACTACGGTGTTGAAAGTGTATGAAGACTACAATAGCTTGTAGACTTAGTATTTTAACTTTATTTGTAGACTAGCATTTTGTATGACTTGGGACAGACTTAGGACAGAAAATTTGGGAAAGACTATCATGAAGACAGTAAAAATGAAGATCGGACAAAAGGACACTGCCTTAGCAGTGTCTTAGCAGGATCTGGAGCCTAGCTGAAAAACAGAACAGTGCCATGTTTCTGAACTATCTTAGGATGTTTTAGCAAGGCAAAACAACTAGTCTAATTCTCAACTAATTAATTAATTGAAATAAAAATTAACATGAGTCACAAATACGTGTGATGAACTACAGACCACATGGCTAAAATTTGCCAAAGTTGTAAGCAACAGAAAAGAGGTCCTACAACATGGAAGGCAGTTTGGTTTTATTGGCAGATGAATCCACTCAACCCAGCTATCTCACATATGTGCCAACAGATACCCAAAGATAATACGGACTCACAGGGCTTTCTATCACTATTCTTCTCATCTGGCCCAAACTGCTCCACAGGTCACTGTAATTGCACCATTTTCTCTTTTTTTTTCTGTGCTGAAGTTTCAAATGCGGCTTTCTTAAAAGCCAGAGAGAAAGACAGCATGTTACTTTGAAGAAAACCAACTGTCTTTGAAGAGCAACACGAAAGTCAGGATTTTGTATGGTTCACTTCACTTCAATTCTTTTCATCACACTCCCTCCACTTTTCAACTTAACAGCAAACATAATCTCTAACATGCGGCATCCTCCTGCAGAAGCCTTACCACAAATCATAGACTGAGCAGCTTTATGAAGCTGCCCAAATCTGACAGCTGACGTTCAAAACATGCTGAGTAATGAAAGAGATGGTCAAGCATGCCAGCAAAATGCAAAGCAGTTTGCACTCCCAAACACTAACGTGTGAGGAAACTTTTTATTTATTTTGATCATTTTCTTACTGCTTTTCTTAAGGCAATAACGGAGTAGAAAATAAAGCTTTCACATGTGTTAGCAGTAAAACGATAAGCCATTTCAAAGCAACATTGGGATGTGAATTAAATGAACTAAAATCATCTGCATATGACAGTTTTTTCTTAAATAGCCTTGTTAGAGGCATGAAACTTTTACTCCCATAATTTGGTACACAGCATACGTATACAAAGAAACTGAACTATATTTAAAAATGTGTTGATGTGCTTTACATATTTGCAGTGGCATCTGGATCAGCCTCAGTCAATATTTGGCAAAACAGCACTGTAAGCCACTTAACCAGGATAATATGCAGCAAGATCTCTACATTTTTCTTCCCACCAAACTTAATTACAAAATCACTGTGAATTGGCTCATGCGATGCACCTCTCTTGAACAGCACTAATTAAAAAATATTTGTTGCAAGTCAATTTTATTTCTTTGTAAGGCTTCACCAATATAAGTGAAAATGCTGAATGTGAAGCAAGGGTAAATGCTGTATGCTTCTGACAAAACATATTCTAGCTCTTAAAGAGAGAAGTCGTGTGCTGCAGAGTCAAAAGGAATGGAAGTTCCTTCAGGAAATGATGGGAAACAATAAGTGTAAGATCTACAAAACAGCTGATTGTTCCCTAAAGGCAGACCTCATGGAGTCTCCATGGAAACAAACACAATTTTTATCCATCACTAACTAATTTAAATAATGGATAAAAAAAATGGTCCCTCCAGTAGAAGCAGTAATGTAATTAAAGTTAACCCTATAACTTTAGGTTGCCTTCTATCATACTACTTAACACCAATTAATTCTATTTTGCAATGCGCTTTACACAACTTCATTATTTATTGTTCAAATACATTGGCTTGATGACAACATGCAGGTGTTTAGAGCATCTCAACATTTAGGCCATCCCAACACTTACATCATGCTGATGGCAAGTATTATGCAACTACATTGCCCCGAGTCTGTTGATTTCAAAGAAATTGACTGTACTTTCCAACATGACAATGGTAGGCTTATCCATTTTTGCCATGATTCTCTTATTTGGGCCTTCATGGAATAAAGACTGCATTGATTTTATGGGAGGGGAAAAAACATCCCTCTCAAGAACCAAAGTCAGCAATTTTCAAACATAAATAATTCAGAATATGAAAAAAAGTCTTGTCTCTCAGCTTGTGAGGACAAGTCAAAAAATAGTCGTTCAAGCTTACACTGTCTATAAAAATCCTGTTTGTGTTAGATTTCACTCTAAAACAACAACCAAATATATTCATATTCATAAATTCATCATCACATTTCATTCAACACTTATTATGCCATGTATTTCTTATTTAAAAAGAGCTTACCTGACACATCTATAATAGGAACATTGAAATAACTCTAAACTACATTAGCCAGAGACAAATCCATTTTCAGTGGCTGAGATAGCTGGCAAAACACTATTCAGAGTGATGAAGAGCCAAAGCAGAAGAAACTGCAAAAGTTATTTTTATTGCTGTAATCAGAAGTGCGAAACCAAAACGGCTGGTTTTTAGTATCTGTATTTAAAGTGAAGTGTTATTGTCAAACAGTATTTTTAATAGTTAATAAATTTTGTAAATTTTAAGGAACTGTATGTTAAAAGAAAAAAAAGTTACCAAATGCCTTTCCACTTCACAAATGCTACTACCCGTGTAACCTCACAAAACAACAAACCAAAATAAGACCTATAAGGAACAAACTTTGGGGAGGGGCAAAAAAAAGAAAAAAAAAAAAAGTCAATGTCTTAGCACAGGACTCAGCAAGCCATTCATACTTCAGACCAACTGTGTTTGCTACCAGTGCACTTATAAAAATTCTGTTATAGAGTATATTAATGAAAAATAATAATTGCTTGTAAGTGTGAAGCACTTCTGTCTAAAATGCAGGGTTGCCCAATTGGGTATTTGAAAATGGCCCTTAATTTTAGAACAGGGTTCACTAAGACAAATTTTCCTCTTGAAGAAAAACAGACCCAATACCAACCAGCAGCAACCTCTTTGCAGTGTATCATATTTACCAATAAATATTTCCAAGGTGATTCTTGCAATTATCCAACTGGAGCACAAATAAATACACAAATCAGTTTCATATAAAATTTTGATACACTTCACAGTGTTCAAGCTAATTGTTACAATGAAATATTCAATCCCAAACACAACCTCTAATCTCATAAACTGATAGCAGCCAAGGAAGAGCTGAATTTGTCTATTTGATGAATTCCTGACCTGGATTGAAAGCACCCAAAGTAAGTAATAGACAGAACTGCTAACTACTGCAGTACCAATGGCTTCATTAAAGGAACTCATGATAACATTTATGCCCATTGATTAATGTTTTGATATAGTTACAAGACCTAATTGTCTATGCAAGGTGCAATTAGATTTATTTCAGTGATGGGAATTTACTGAGCATGCATTACTAAACACCAAATAAAAGTCAGTTCTGGCTCTAATTATTATCTTTAATCTGTTAAAATATGTTACTGCTATCAGCTATCTTAAATAACCCAGAGTCTAAGAAAAGAGCTCTTTTCATATAATACCATTTCAGGTATGTACAGAAAATGTGTTTGGCAGGGTAACAAATTATATTATCTTTCTATCTATTATCGACAGAGTATCTATTATTAGGCCTGTGGTTGCAAATTATTCTTCCCTTTCTCCATGGTCCCATCCCCCCAACAGCAGATCATTTTCAGTGCCATTATTGTCAGGCATATTAAATTTTCAGGATGCAGAGTTGTGGTTTCCAGGTCTCTATTCACTCCTTGAACTGTGTTTTAACTGGGCATTTTTGCACTTAAAATGACAGAGCAGAGGCATAATAACGTTTTACATACTACAGCTACAGAGAACCAAATTTGTAACTGACTAGTAGCGATCCCGGTAAAATTGCTTAAGAGCTCCCAAACCGCCATTCATTAAAAATCACTCCGTGGCATAGAAAAGATGCGCGTTACACACATCTCTGTCGCTGAACCAGACGTTTTCTAACCGAGGAGATGGCGTAACTAAGGAGATGGATTTCCCATGGGAAATGGTATTACCCCGGCTTACCTGCTCCAGCTGTTGGGAAAGGGTGAGGAAGAGGGACGCGGCCGCGCCGCCCGCTCGTTACGGTAGCGCGGCGGCACTTGTGTGACAAATGGCTTACGGGAGCTTGAACAAAGCGATGCTGCTCTAGAGAAGCATCGCCGGCAACAAACTCATCTCTTTGACAGCTCCTGCTTCTTTTCAGTGAAGCTGAAACAATACAGGACTTCCCGGGAAAACGCTAACAAAGGGGAAGCAGAGGGGATCGCGGAGAACCGGCCCAGCCATTGAATCCCGCGGCAGTGGAGAAGTGACACCTTCTGAAAATCACCCGCGCGCCTCCTCACACCTTCCACCGAACAAAGGCAGCCCAACAGCGGCAGGCAGCTACTTACGGGGGGGTTCTCTGGCCGTCCTCCGCCGCAGCCTCCTGCCCCTGCGCTGCTCGCCGCTGGCGATGCCGAGCCAGAGGGCACATGCAGCCCAGACCGGGCAGCGCGAAGCGACGGGGACGGCCCCGCACGGCCCCGCACAACAGCGGGCGGCTCCGGGGGGCGGACGCTCCCGGAGCGGCGAGGCCGGGATGCGGAGCCCCGGGGGAGGCTGCGGAGCTCCGGTCCGCGGCGAGGCTCCCTCCCGCTACCGGCACCGCAGCGGCCCTTGCGCGGGGGCAAGGGGTGGGGCGCGGGATCCTTGCTACCTGTGCTCCCTCTCCCTGCCGCCAGAAGGAAGCGCCGGTGGCTGCTGCGGGCGCGGTGCCGCCCAGCCCGTCGGATGCCGCCCCCGCGGCGGCCGCCCCATGGCAGCGCGGCCGCCGCCGCTCTCGGGCGCCCCGCAGCGCCGCGCCCCGGCCGCGCCCGCATCCCTGCCCGCATCCCTGCCCGCATCCCTGCCCGCATCCCTGCCCGCGCACCGCAGCGAGCGGCGCTCGGCCCCTGGTGCTGGCAAGGAAGGGGTAAAGCAGCGTTTGTCCGCACTCACCGGGACCCAGCACCGTTGCGCTGCCCGGGGAGGAGAGGTCCGCAGCTCCAGATGCAGCGCGCTCTGAACCCCCGTTTGTTCTCGCAGCGAGACCGAAGTCTGAACCCAACGCCTAGCCCGTGCTGTAGCTAGGCAAATACTTACCCCCTTAATTTACTGAAAAATAGAAGGAACTGCAAGAAACAAAACCAAAACCACCTGTCCCCCAACACAGAAACACCGAAATCAGCCTCCCTTCTTTCTCTTAGCCTTAAAAGCGGTATTTGCATTAGCTAGTTTGGAGCCCCACTCTTCCAATTCAGCTGCCTACTGCAAGATTTTACCAGTGCTGGACACCTGTTTCCTGGGTTTCCCAGGGAGAACATAGTAAAAGCGCATGCTGCACTTAGTCCCATCTAGACTCTTCCACTTTTAGAACCAAAATTGATCACGTGATTCATAATCCTCCACCACTGACAAAGATGTGTTTTGTCAGCCAGCTCTCCAGATTCAGATGGTCCCTGGAGAAAAAGGCCTTGCAGCTTTAGATTTTGTCTGCTCCTTAATTTTTTGGCCCAGTCAGAAGTGGTCCTTTTGATATTCTTAAAAGGAAATGGGTCTGTAAGACCCATGCTGAGTTGGACCAAAGAGCTATCTTAACTTTTTTTTTTGTCTCTGACTGTGCCCAGTACCATAGGTTTTAAAGGAAGCGTGTAAGTTTAGGTGGGCATTAACAGATAATCTCCCACTTCTTAGTGAACTGTAGCTCAGTGAATTCCTGCATCAAAGTGATATTTGTGTAAAAACCTAGGCTATGACTCTGAAATAAACACTAATTGGTAGAAATCACTTTTTTACTTGCTGTCTTCTAGACTTGCTGTCTTCTAGACTAGTCATACAGGCCCTGGGAGTTGCAGTCTGTTCCCTGTTCAGTCACAACTAAAGCCACAGTCTACAGGGCACCGACAATTCAGAAGTTTAAGCTCATGCACCAGGTCTATTTAGGCGGCTGTTAAGTATATTGACTGCTATCTCAATATGTATAATACATGTATATTATATAATTAATGTATAATACATTAGGTATTGCATATATATGTATGGATTTATATCCAAAGCATACAGATACAAAGCACATTGATTACCAGAGCTGAATTTCGTAGCAATCATCCAAAAGATTCAGGGGGTTTGCTGTGTTTGGCTTTACTGCTCTCTGCAGCACCTAGATATTTTTAAGAGATAGAATTGGGTGGTAGAGATAGAAAACTTCAAAAGAAGCCACCAGGAAAGAGGTGAATCCAGCTTTCGCCAGTTCCTTCAGATCAGTCAAATTGCATAATTACATCAGACTTTTGCTGGCAAAGGTCAAACTTTTCACTTTCCTGGAGCAGCAAAGAAGTAAAAATGTTGGGTTTTTTCTTAAGAACCAACCATTTCTGGAAAGATATGCAATCACAGATCTCAGCAGCAAAATGATGAATGGGCTTCAGGCATGCACAGCTTTATTAGCAAGTCTTGTATTTTGAGCTTAGTATATTTTATTATAGAAATATTGAAAATCTAGAATTTCTATGGAGAAACTCGAATCTTTTTCAGGATGTGCCATGATTGCTGAAAAAGACGCAGGTCCACTAGGTGGCACAAAGACGCCACGTAGAAGCCAGCAGCAAGCCCGGAGCGCCTTCTCTTCCATTCCACATACTTATTTATGTATTTATGCAAAGCAAATGGGTACAGATAAAGACTGTAGACACAGCTATAGTCCAGCAATCCACAACTGGTAAAGCAAATAAAAACAAGTTCAGATGTCAACGTGTTCTTTTGGACTAGAAGCTCAGTGAAAATCTTCCCGAAGAGCCATATCTGCTCCTGCAGACCTTGACTGACTCACAGCTGAGCAACCACGCTGAAACCCATTTCTATGTTTGTATTCATGAAAATACAGCCATTCCTGCTCAGGCGTATTTAAACCTGAATAATAAAGAAGAAGCTACTGATAATCTCGCTTTCCCCCCCTTCCTCCATTTGCCATCATGCCATTCCACTTAGTTTAATTCCTGACCGTCACCTTGAAATGGTGAAGGACACACCACTGACATCACCAGTGGGGCAGCTCTGCTTGGATGACGTTGAGGTTGCAGCACACATGGGTGGGAGAGGCAATCATCATGATAAATTCCAAAACTCATCCAAACTCTAAAGAACCAAACTTCTAAGAACTTCTCAAAAACACATTATGATGTTTAAATGAGAAATTCAGGTTTTAATAGACTGAAAGCCCCTGTCCTTTTATTATCTCTAGATTCCCCTGCTTCTGATGCTAGACATTCATGGTTTTGTAGAAAAACAGCCCCAACAATATTGCTTCTCCTTTATTAGTTCTCTAAAGCTACTTCCCCCCCACAGCTGCAGGCAATAAGACAACTCGAGTCCACCCCAGCTGAGGACTACACACAACAGCCAAGGGTGCTTTTGATCTTCCAGAAGGTGAGAACAGCATGGAAGCCCCTTGGAGCAGAGTCCAGGTGAGCCACATTAACATCCTGCCCACATAAGGCTGGTTTCCTACATGGCATATGCAGTAGACCACGGATTTAAACCTTCCTCAAATCTGTGCTTGTTTTCTACTTCATTAATTTAAATACTTGATTTAAAAGCAAAGTTGTTTAAAAATTACTTTTGTTTTTTACTCTGGTTGCTTATACAAATGTATATAAAATAATAGTAACAAGAAGGCAAATTGACAGCTATACTACAGTGTGAATATTAGAACTGTTTTAATGCTAGAAATCTTCACAGACTTTGGTCACTGAAATTACACCAGTTTTATTATAACATCTGTGTTCAATGAGGTCCTAATTCTTTGTAATTGATATATCTATGTAGAAATTACTATTAACTGAAGTGTCATGGTTTTAATTGTAATGCCAAAATATTCATTTTTCAGTAAGATTAAATACACTGTTTTCAATAAAGTGGAATACTAGCTTTAAAAAAAAAAAATTCCAATTTAAAAGGGTTTATTTACAAAATAGGATGTTTAAAAGTCACCACTGAAGACATCAAGAGCAGGACACGTGTTTTCTCCTCCTTACTAAATCAACCTGGATAATTAACACCAATTAGCACCAGTGGAAACTACTGACTTAATTACAAACAGTATTAATAGGTAAGTAACAGTTAAGAGACAACCTCCTCATTCCTGTAACTGGCAAATGAAAGACCTAGAAAGTAAAATGTGTAAGATGCACCCACCACGAATACACAGTTCCCTGCATGGCTGAGAAACCTAAAGTGATACAAGTATTTTTAGGTACTTCTGAATTGGTGTTCTAAGCTGGTTTTAACCAGTAAAATTTAATATATAATATATGATAACTATATAATGTTATAATATTTCCAGTTAACACAATATTCTTCATAATTTTTAAGTGGAACAATCTTGTTGCAAACTAGATAAAATCTAAGAGCAAAAAAAAGATTTTTCTCCCCCCATGTCATTTAATACGTTGTTTGCACCTTAGAGATGCCTGTAATGTTAGCTGTAATCACAGTTCTTTACTGGATGTTAGTCAAGCACAACAGGACCTTATGGCCAGTGCAAGGATGTGCAGCAATGCATCCACCCATTTCTAGGAGTATGGGAGCTCAGTATAATTCTTATGAACACATATCATGTCGCCCTGCTGGCATGTAATTATTAGAAAACTATGTTCCTAATTTCATCTTACTTCAAAGCCTAAGTTTGAAATGCTCCTCTGCTAAACACACCAGATATTTTCAAGATTAGTTCTCACTTCATTAACCTAATATGTATGTCACAACATAAAGGCCTGTGTCACCTCTCCAACAGCTTGAGCTTAACTGTGTGAATGATTCCAGGTGCTGCTCTGAACTTTTAAAATAAAAATTTGAAAAACATCTCCAGATATGATTCAAAAGTTTGAATATAAAATACTTTGAGAATTTTTTAATATTTAAAGTATTTCAATACATCTTTAAAAATTTTTCTCTTCCCTTTTTATTAAATATGGGGATATTTAAAATGCAATTTCACACAAAGGTTAAAAGGAGATTGACAGAAACAGTAATAAAGAATAACTGATACATATTTTTTATTAAGAAAAGGTAAACAAAATGCATTCACAAAATAGATAATCAATACTTTTAAATACCATAAAGAATGACCTGAAAACAGAAAACACTTGTTACAAGCATAAACATAGGAAATCATCATGAGTAGAAAACACACGGGCTCAGCATTTTTAACATAGTAGGGGATGTTATTCTATGTTAGCTCACATTAAGATGAATAAACTTCTGCAATCATATGAGATAAGCAAAGAAATAAAATAGTAAAATGAAAATGAGAGACTGTCAAATCAAGTACTCATTTCTTTCTTTTAATTACTATGTTTCCAAAATGGTAACAAAACTTAGCCAGGCTCCATATAAAACCTGTCAAACAGCCAGCAAAAAGTCAGTCACTCCTGCCACTTGGGAAAGCAGAATCTTGCAGTTGATTACTTCACCCGTTCTCAGAGGTTTCAAAGGTAATCAGTGATTTGAAGAAAACAGAGGTAAAATACAAGACAGTATTCATAATTTATAAAAAAAAGTCCTCGTAACAGGCTAATGCTCCAGTTACTCAAGTACTGGTTATTCCTTGAAGGTCCCATTTCTGTGGAGAAAGAAAAGACGTCAAAATAAAGGTAACAATTATATTTTCCTAATTAAGATTAGGGTAAAAAGTAGTAATTAGCTTTAGCCTCCTCAAATGCCCTTCTGTTATTCCCAAATATCAACTACTAGCATATTACTTAAAACTCTACACCACTGACCCACTGCTAAAATCATTTGCAAAAGTAAAAGTGAGATGAGGAGGAAGAGAAAATTTCTTGAGGAGATTAAATCAGGTTAGAGAGAGACAGCTGTAACATTACAGACAGTAATCACAGAGTATGCTTTACTCTGGTAAGCTCCCAGGAAGGAATAAACAAGAAGGATGAAAGATGGCAACAGTACTGCTGAGATCACTCTGCTGTAATTGATATGTTTAAAAGGCAAGATATGCATAGCAACTGCATGTGAAGTCAGTTGTTAAAAAACACCACTTTTAAAAACACACTTCATGAAAATGGGGTGTTTTCTGCTAGGGTGTGGTACAGACTTGGCATTGTTAAAACTATTTATACAAATATTAGATAAAAATAGTGCACTACATGGTATCCTCCAAGCATAGCAACTGGACTTTTTTATTGTTCTCAGGACTCACTGTAAAGCAAGGAAGACTAAAGACAATTCTCTACTGATGATACTCCTTCTCAGAAATATGTTATCTGTCATCATCTCTGTCAAAATGTTGTTTTGCAACATAAAAGGGTATGCCTAGGGGCTCACCAGTAAAGCAAAAGGCATATCTGTTGTTTCATCCCCACTGCCAGTATCTCATATGCTACAGCTTCCACTTTTTGCTTTGCCCAAAAATTCGCAGAAGAGAAAAATTGCTGACAGCGTGGATTCATGCCAGGCTGAGCTCAGTTCTCAAGAAACCTGTGTTTTTGTTAACAAAAGTAAGCTTAGAACAAGCCATAGGTTTTTACCAACAAAAATAAACTTTAAAATCTGTTAGTTAGATTCATGAGCTGTCACAGCACACATATTTCCTACAACAATCACTCTTTATCTCTCCCTGTCCTGCCCATTTTTACTACAATTTACTATTCAGTATAGGACAGGCAGGATATACAGTCAATAATAAGGTTTGTAACACATAACTGGCATCATCTAAAACAACAACGATCTCTAAGAGAACAAAAATGACAGTGAAAATGAACAGGTAAGAGGCCGATTTTGATTTCTTTTTTATGGACTACAGTGATCACGATCTCAGACGTTCATAGATTCAAGCACTAACAATGAGAAATATATTAATTATTTTTAAGCACTTGTTGTGGAGATAGTTTCATCTAGTGTAGAGTTCAAATGCATTTTAGTTGGATTCTTCTGTGGAGTGTCTTTCCTTCTTTGCTGTGCTCGGGAGAATTTCATGGCATTCCTCTTAATATGAACCAGTCATTGTATGGAGATAACTATTAACAATAATAAACTGGTAAAGTCTATTTGGATATAAATAACAGTAGTAACAGGCAGACAGCATATATTTGAAAGTTGTCAGGTGGTGCAAGACCATTAAGAAAAAGAGGAATGAGAATCCATTATATTATATCGTCTTTGGAGAGCACTTTGCATTTATTGGTTGCAATCAATATTTTACAGTAGGAGAGAAAGCAAAAGCAGAACTCAGAAACATCTGAAGTGTGTAACCATTTCACATAGTCACAAAGGTATTATCCAGAAACAGTTTAAACCTAACTCTTCGATAGAAATGACCTGCTAAAATCAAATCACTTACTTTCCAGCTGCTGCTTGATCAGCCGCCCGCCCAGCGCTGCGCTCTGGGGAGTGCGCGGGGGACCTCAGCGTGGAGCTGAGGGGAGGCGAAGCGCGGAGCGAGGACGCGGAGAGGCCGTGGCGACGCATCTCCTGAATCGCTCGCTCTCTGCCAAACAAACAGCAGCCTCGGTTACACAGCGCTTTGGTACTGCACCACGGCAAAGAAGAAAACAGAACTCGGCAAAAAGTCTCACTTTCCTGTAAAGTCGCTCGATTCTATTTCTATTTTCACGAGAAGGGATTATTTTTGTTTTTAGAGGCAGTGGTAAACTCACAAAACTTACAAAGAAATTCAGAAACTGCATAATTTTATTTTTTTTTTAAATTAAGCAGTTTTCAAGATGAAAATATTAGATTTTGCATGACAAGAAGGACAGAGTTTTCCATAAAGGTTCCTCACTATTGAAAAAAGCAACAGTTTTAAAAGTGAGAAAGAAGAAATAAAGAGGGAGAGTCAGCTCACTGAAAAACCCACATCTTACCGCTCAAATCGCTCAGTTGTCAGTTTCCTTTTTAAAACATCACACTCAGTCTGCATCTGTGCAACTTTACTTCGAAGTGTGGAAACCTCTCTATTATTGCTGCTTCTAAAAAAAAAAATCATGAGAAGCAACAAAGTTTTCTTCGAACAATGTCAGCTAGGAGCTTAGAGAAGTTAGAGCAAGATAAAATGAAACCATATACTGAACATGTTGTTTCACAGACTAAATCAAAGACAAATTAGAAGCAGCGAGAACCAAACAAATGTAAAAGAATGTTTCAGGGAGAACCTAAGGTGAGAATGAAGCAAGAAGCTGGAAAGCCTCTCACCACATCCTGACTACATCATGCTCTTTTCCGGACAAAGGTAAACACAAACATGTTTGATAAAAACAGACAAAACAATTAAAACATTAGTTTATTGCTTTAGTGTTCTCTGTTGCAATTTGAGATGGTCTTTATGCAAAAAAAGAGAAAAAAAAAGCAGTAAATATCCACAAAAAAATCACAAACTTAACAGATATGGCTTCAGTAAAATTTTATCAAGTAGGCTGGAACTACCTGGCTAGCCATGAACACAACTGAATCAAATCTAAGCAAAAATTGTGTTGAAGCAAATACCAGACGAGTGAAACCCAGAGTCTGAAAACTTGTTAACTACATCCTTGGTATTTGGGCCCAACTGTCTCAATTGCAAGGATCCAAATTAAAAGGAGCATTGAAAATCTTAAGAAATATGATTAATATACTTAGTAAATCATCAGCTTGGCCTATTCAATGCTTGGTTGCAAAATACCATCAGTTACATTATAAAGGAAGAAAAAGAAATCGTTGCATGTAAAATAAGTTGTGTAAACAAGAATCTAGACAGTTGTGTCATTCATACAGTCTTCAAAGCCACTGTGAAGTGATGCGTTCAAAAGTCACTTCTGTAGAAGCAAAGTTGTACTAGTTTACTGCTAAAGCACTGGATTGGAATTCTGAAAAATGAGTTCCACTCCTAGCTCAGTCACAGACTTCCTGTCTGTCACCCGCTGGTCTTTGACTCCAGGAAGATGAAAACCACTCAAGAGATTTGTTCCAAATAGAACTGCAGAATATTTTTTCCCATGTTCCCTATTCATCAGTAAAATTCCTAGAATGGTGTCTTGATCCAGTATGTTGAGAACAGATGCAGAAGACAAGACATCTTGATGGTATTTTATAAGTCCTTCAAAGACAGGCATATCCTTTCAGGATGAAGGTAAGAATTCAGGGCCCAATATCATTATTGTAAAATAAGGAAAGAAAGCAAACAGTTCATGAGTTCTGAGGTTATTCCATGTCAATGACATTTAAACAAAATTAAGAGCATTAAGTAAATCACTCCAAAGTTTAGAAATATTTTTAAACCCTTTATGCACAGTAATCATCATATAAGTTTACATGATGATACACAATTTTCAGAGGACATCTGTCTCTTTCACAGTGGATACACATAGCTCTCAACAAGTAGTTTAGCTATTCCATATTCTCTATTTATTTAATTCTTTAATCACTCTAGAGCATCAAGATCTCATTTACTGTACTATCACCCATGTAGTACTCAAAGTAACACAACTACTCTTTACACAACTCGTAATTACAGCACTGGAGAACTTCACAAGCTAAACTTAATTCTGAGAATCCTTCTAAAGTCAGATGTTATAGCAGTGCCATTTTCTAAATAAAGTGGAAGGACAGGTACTATAAAGCCAAAACTTTAAATAATATTCAAAACTATTGGCACATGAATTTTGGTAGTTAGAGTTGAAATTCTGCCAAGCCAAATGAATTTCTGTATTTTCCAAGACACAAACATAATTGTAAATACTTCAGTCACAGCTGTGAGCATTTAAAGTTCCTGCTCTTTAGATAGCAACTACCACAAACCAAATAGCAGAAAATAAGGTTTACACAACTAGTTCTCACACCTCAACACTTGCCTAGTAACATGTAGAACCTCTGAGATAAACAGTGGAAAGCAATTCAACAGAATGGCTAACTCTTCCTCCAAGAGAACATTTTCCTTCTTCCTGCAATATCCCACCCTAGTAACACTAAAAGTACTGAGATTTACAAAAAACAAATGAAGCCTACAATGTGTGCAAAAGAAATCCAGTGAAAAAGTTACTATATACATAGTTATACAGAATTTTATGTTTGTACACA
>WAAG01090186.1:1248-11837 GCA_013390105.1 Tichodroma muraria
TAAAATATTTGTTTCAATTTTACTTAAGTTAATTTACTTAAGTTAGCATGAATTTTACACAGCTGAATAAAATAAAGCTATTGCTCCTCCCAGCAAATGTGGCAAGCATAGAAGCAGGAGATTAGGAGACTTTAAAAGTATTCTGGTGTTCTAAGTGCATGCAGTAAGTGAAGGAGGTGGTGGTCCCTCTTGCCTTCTCTGACTCTCACCCGTGTTCCTACTGCCTCTCTTGCACCAGATTTTGACATCACTTTGTTGACAATTGTGCCAAACTAGTCTGCTGACTAAGTGGAGAGCCACTTACAGAAATAAAATACATGTTTTCTTCCAAATGTGGTATCCTGGGTAAAATATGTCCAACCTTAAACAGGTGCAGCACAGTTGTACTGGGGGCCTGAGGATTTTTGGGGTAACATGGAAACATTCTGGCTACATACAAAAGATGAAGCTTCAGAGCTGTTCAGCTCCCGGAATTTTGCTCAGAATACTGAGATACAACACCACTGCTAAGTATTCTAATTTATATTCGGGAATAAACCTTTAAAGATCAACTATGCTTGTGCTTTAAATATATGGAATATTTTTCTTCTGGAGTAATACTTATCTTAATTAGCATAAAATTTAGCAAAGAGCCAGAGTAAATCTTTTCCAAAAACATAAAAACATTGAGACTTATTTATACAAAATACCATAGCCAACATAGCCAGAGCCATGTTCTTATATTCACACAGGTCAATTGTGTAAAGCAATAAATATTTCTTAAAATTCTTCTAACACACTAAGTAGACTACCATGCTTCTTTTTTACCAGTACTTGGTGTACGAATACAAAAGATTCTTGGAAGGAGTTCCAAGAATGAAAGAAAAATCCTGAAATTGAACAAGTACCACTACCATGATAGTGGTGTAAGGTCCATGTGGAAAAGGTCATCTCCTGCAACAGGTTTGGGCTTTCTCCATTAGCTTTGTTTCCTTTATAAGAACCTACAACACATTTACAGTACAGTGGCTGCTTTTACCCACACTGATGTAATTTCCATTTCACATTTGTACACATGAAGAGGAGAACATAGTACACTTTTTTATCCTGAACACCTTCTCACAGGCCTGAAGTTTTGACAAGGCTGTAATTGTCCAGGGAGAGAAGACCAGCTCAGGATAGATTCCCTCCNTGGGTATTCTTAGTCTGGTGATTAGATTTAGAGTTGCAGATTGTGTAATTGGGAATTTCAATTTGGCATGCAGAGGGAACTGACTGTCACTTCAGAGACTGGAGCTCTCTTCCCTGACAGAAGNTGAAAGTGCTCAGCTCAGCCCTAAGTACTGAGTTCCCCAAGCTTTGTAGAAACAGGAGAAATCATCGCTATGTGTTTTCTTGCTTTGCATTTAGGTCTAACTTGACTCCTACCAAAGTATGCATGACTTAGAAGTTAATTTCAGTGGGATCCTTACTGAATCTTTCTTAGCTTTGGCTGGGTTAAGGTGCAGAACTACTGAAGCAATGTCCTACACAACAGACATGAAGATGAGAGGAAAGAGGAAAAAAAAGAGCTCTGGCCCAATTTGCTGCAGGTTCTAGATTTTCCCATGCAACCCATATAGCTCCTCAGCATTTCCTGCTCTGATATGGCTCTGCACACCCAAATAAGGAGCATTTTGTAAATATGTTATTCCAAACATGTCTCTTAGACAACCGTGTCATTGCAAATTCCGTTCTGTAATGGTTATACTAGGATCTAACAACTTATCAACACTACAGAAATCCCAGCAGGCAAAAAGGTGAGCATAACATTATTTTGCCCTCATTTCTTCTGTATTTCTTACATGTTTGTTGGGACCGTATCATTGCTGTACTGCATTGATAGCGTGATGGTAACCTCTGTTTCTGGTCCACCTGGAGTCAGACAGTATGTATATGCATATCCTATATGATTGCTCATTTATATTTACATACTACAGTGACATTTACATCTATATCTTTTTCTAAATAATACTATTTAGGTGTGTTAATTTAAATTTTCTAACTTGTTCTTTTTTTTTTATACTAGGCATATATGGGCAATTCAAAAAACAAAAATCCAGAACAATTCCCTCACACTTTAAACATAGAGGAGAAAATATTATTAAACCTAAATGATAAATCATTTTTTTGTCTGAAATTAAATGTTTCATAAGCAACTGGATTTTTTGCTGTAGTTCAAGTAACCTACTATTATTTTTCAAATTACTGGATTCACCCTGCAACAATATGCTTATTTTCTACTCTCTCAAGGCATTATTGCAAGAAAGAAATTTCTGTGATTTTACTGCTAAATTATAGATACCAGACTGGAGAAATTTGGGGCTGTATTTCTTTGGCCATGCAAACAGCTTTTAGAGAGCCATTTCAAAGTTTTATTTGCAAGTAATGGAAATTTCTAATGCATACTTGTCATTTCACAGTCAGTGCAATACTGTTCCCTCACAATTTAGTTGTTTTGGATTACCCCATCCAAGAACAAATTTATGAACTTTTTATGGCCACAGATCCCCTTGGGGTATTATAATCATTGAGTTTCTATTTTCTCTGTGCAGTATGTAAAATGATTTGTATAAAGTTTGTAAAAGTTGGAACATTTTAAAATGTTGTATGAAACAGGTTAATATTAGCAATTATTTATGAATTATGAAGCCATCAATTAAAGCATATATATGTGTCGTGGTCTCATTGTGAACCAGACAGAGAAAAAAAAAACTATCAATTTGGGTTGCCAAAAGAAAAGGAATTTTGTAATCAAGAGCAAAGCAGGTTTAAACTTGAAAAGAACAGACTTTTATTAACTAATACAAAAAGGAAAGAAGGAGAAGAAAAAAAAAACAACTAACAAACTCTTAGAATTAGAATGAAACCTTTCAAACATTCTTCCTCTATTACCAAAATTTCTCTCACTCTCATTAACAACATACAGAAATTACATTTAGAAACTTCCAGTCAGTTTTTTCAATTCTAGAATAGTCTTTCTTCAATTCTTCTAGAGATTGGAGCATCTTTTACTCGCTATGGAACTAAAAACTGAAACAAAACAAGACAAAACAAACTTTTCATGATAACAGCCGCCCGGAAAACATTTATATCATGAAAATTCCTCCCATATTCACAGCTCTTTAATAATAGCTGTACTTCTGGGCCATAATCGATCCATGGGGTTTATTTTTTTTAAAGACAAAACTGTTCAACAGCAAAAGTTCTCTTCTTCATCTTCTTCTCTAGGACAAAATTTCATTGCTCTGTCTAAATTTCCCAACAGTCACAATCATCTCAATACTGGCCCCGTCAATATAGTGTTCTTTTGCTCAGATTTACAATTTGAACCGTTCATCTCCCCATATTCTTTTATGGTTTAAAGGAAAATTGTCTCATTATATTACAGTCCATCACCATAGCTTATAAAAGATTTTAATGTAAAAATAAAACAACTCCTTATCTCTCCTCCACTTAAAATATCACCTTCAATTTCTGACTGCAGAATATCCTTACGTAGTTTCTCTATGTGTCTTCATTCTGTCCTTTCTTTCACTCCGGAGAAGATAGAAGCTTTCGGGTTTCATCTGAATACTTAAGGAGTTCACAAAAGGCAGCAGCCATGCCAAAGCAGTCACATTTACTAAAACAAGCCGTGCTGGGGCTGCAGAGTTACTCTTGGCTCTAGTTCTGGCTGGATTCATGCTGCAGGAGAAGAAAACTCGAATTCCATCAGCCAGATATCAGCAGCGTAGCTCACAGCTTGGCTCTGCGGTCTTTTTTTCCTTTTTCCTGGTCAGCCTGACTTGCTTCCCCCTCCCCCCCAGGCCCGACGGCCACGTGGGGGAAGGGGGAGCAGAGAATGTTCGGCAGGAGCTCTTACCCGAGCCTCTGCCGGAAACCAAGAGAGAGATGATTCCCGGGTTTGCATTTAAAAAAGGTGTATCGTAAAAGGCGTACCCACGCTTTCATTGGTTTTATCAAATGTCAGTAATACACATTGGCCAATCACGGCCAAACTACTACAATATGAAATTAAGAATCAAAATGGATATAAGTCATTATATCCATTGTCATGAGCTTTTCTGGTGTGGCAAAGGACAGCAATCATTTAGGCGAGACCCCTGCTGTATGGATGAAAAAAACTCCCATTAGTTTTAATTTGGAACTGACACAGCTTATTTACAATATAGCTTGTTTTCCTGTGATTTTGTGATTTAACAAATTTTGCTTCCATACCATTATAACTACCCCCCTGCTTAAATTATTTCCCCCCACATCTATAGAATGGCATTGATGCAAACCTTCACAACTGAAAGGAAAATGTTATCCATTAACTTAGTATTTAAGTGGCTTTTAAAGTTTTATTAGAACTTTTGAAGTTTACGCTGTACTTATCCCAGAAGTTTTTAAATGTCCCTTGGGTGAAGCATTGTACATACTAGACTGGTCCTCAGTAGCAGTATTGACTTACCTCTCAAATAATTTTCCCTCTATCTGGCATGGGATGAAAACTGTTGTTCTACCTATTTGTCTATACTGGTGACATGTATGAAAGACAGATTTTTGAGTATTCTAATTTCTTTCTTGTGGACCCATTTCTTTCTTTCTGCGTTTTATTAATATGATTTCTCTTACCAGTCAGGATATGAAATAACTGTCATTGTCAGAAGTTGCTTTTATTTTAATGTCCAAAGTGTAGCATAATAGTTACACACTTTCTGTCTTTTGCCGTTCAGTGAGAGCCTCTCCCACCCGTGTGTAGTTCTATTGCCCACTGAGTTTTATTGCAGGATGTAGTGCACAGCTGCTGCTGCATTTCTGCCTAGTGCCTCACAGGAGGTGACCCCGTGCTTGTGATGCAGAACAGGTGTTACATGCCATGGGGCTGCAGAGGTGGGGTGATGTTACCTATAATCTTAAATCCTAAAAGCCTACCCTGGCATTGCCATCCAAGTACTTGCTTCTCCACAGCCTTGGGTGTGCCACACACCCTCCAGTGAAATCTTTTACTGCAGAGCTGCTCTGTCCAAGCCACGTAGGAGTCAGTGGTGGATTGCCTGGGCAGTGGTGCTGCAGAGGGAGGATGGGCCCTCACCTGACAACCTGCATGGTTGGCTGATGCTCAATGGAGCCAGCAGTCAACACACATTGGCAGAGAAAAGTTGGAAGTATAAGGACAGACAGAGAGGATTTTTCAATCTGAACAGTGCATGAGGATGGGAAGAAAATAAGTAGAGGGAAGAGATTTCTTGATTTCTGCTTCAGCCTCACGTAGCCAATCTGTTGAAATGAGGTTTTTCCTGAGTCACTGCAACACAGGATTAGGCTATCTGGGTTGAAAACACTGGTTTTCACATTTTCGACTGATGCATTAACAGTGGTGACATGACACAAGAAAGCTTGCAACCTGATGCTGAACAGTGAAAGCATGTAGTGAAATACACAATTTCATGCAGTGAAAGCAGCAGTAAGTTCAATGAAAATGGGAGCCTAAATCCTGAGTTTTGGTGGGGTACTTTGGAATTTTGTGTGTGTGCGGACTGCTGGCACAGAGAGAAGAAATGCTCCAGCACTCCATGGTCAGTTTTCTGTGAGGACCTAAGTCAGACTTAGGCTATGACCTAGCACACAAATGGAAAGGTACTAAGTTCTAAATTAAATGGTGTATGGCACCTTTGGGGACAAATGGAAGGCTATGGAGTACAGGATGGCTGGAGGGGAAAGCAAGGAATACAAGAAAGAGAGAGAGTAGAGAGGAGATAGAGAGCTTCAACTGCAGAAAAGAAAGGACCCTATTCCTTAAAAACATGGGCTTTCACTCCATTCTTTGCTCATCTGATGGCAAAGTCCTTCTATGGCTTTAACTGTGTTTGAGACACAGACACTGTGTTTGAGAATACAGACAACTGTGCTCTTTAAGTTCTTAGAGTGACTGATAGCAGCATAGATAATGAATTTTTTCCAGAAACAGTATAATTTTACACAGAAAGCACTAGGTAAAACTCTGTGGGGACCAAGCAGGGATTTGGTTAGTGCTGCATCTTAGCAGCCAACCCCAAGGGACGTGCAATATCAACCACAGTTGGCTACTTGGACATATGTACACATTATGGAAAAAAGGGGGACTTACCATGAGATTCCTCTTTGGGTCAAATACCCTCATTTGAAATGATCTTGAGCAGCAAATGTTGAGTCAGCTTAAGACAACATTGATTAAACAGGATATTTTTCTTTCATTTTCCAGCCTCTCTAGGATGACACAGAAAAGCAGGAAAGAAATTCAGAGACTGAGTCTCTGGGGAGTGTTTTCTGATCTTTCCTTTTTCTCTGTTACATAACCCTGAAGTGATGTGTTTTGGTATTTTCAGCTACAAATTCCTAAGACTGATTCTGTGGTAAATTTGCATAATCAGAGGACATGTTCCCTTTTTCATTGCTCAAAGTTAGAGGAAAAAACACCCAAGCAAATCTGGGAACTGTTTCACTGTGGCAAAATAGAGACAATGAAGTAAACTACTTTTACATCATCTTCTTAAACTGTTAAATTATTGACAAGAACAGAAATTGAAAAGTAACACCTTTAAAAAAATTCCTTTGCTATGTTAAAATGATAGGAACTATAATTTTCAGAACTGTGCGCAGTTGTATGTACAGAAAAGTAATAGTTCTCTCCATTAATTTTTAAATCTTTCTCCAGCCTTAGTCAAGGTGCTATTTTTCAGGATGTATCATTTGTCTGTTGTTCAAAAGGAAAATGTGGAGAAAGGAGAGAACTAGAGTCACTAGGAGCCAAATCATGTTTCCATGAAATTAATGGAAGTTTTTTCCCTCGTCTTCAGTGGACGAAAAACAGTGAAAACCAAGACCTACTAAATTTACTGTCAGTAACTGTTGAGAAAATCAAGCATGACATGTGGTTTGTGAATAGAAGGCTGCTTGCTAATATGTCCATATTCAAGTGATAAACTTTCTTTTGTTTCAAATAAGTATTTCAAAACAGTAGACAGTAATCTTCTGATTATTTATCCTTCTATCTATAATGGCATGCCCTGGTTAAAAGAGAACTGGCATAACAAGTTTTGGGCAAAACCTAAACTTCCTGAGTTTGGGTTCTTTGGAGTGATATGACTGAGAAAAGGTATGTTTTCCCAATAAGACTCTGTATAAAATAGTTTGTTTATTTGCAGTGTAATAGCCTGATCATGTAATAGTAAGCATACTACTAGGACCTAGCTCTCAACAGAAAAAAAAAAAAAGACGACAAAAAAAGAAGAAAAACAACAAAAACCCTGTTAAAACCACTCTTACACCTGAAGCTCAGCTGGATGTGATTGTGCCAGGGCTTCTCAAGCCAAGAGCTGCTTCAGAGGCGCAGGTGTGGTGAGCACAGCACAGCCCACTCCTCTCTCAGTCCAGGCCTTGCCAGCTGAGTTATGGGTCCCAGCAACAACAGCATCCACATACCTCATGCATGATACAGGCATGTTAAAGAGAGGCTACTGAGTCAACCGGCTTTGTTGCTGTAAAAATCTGTCAACAAAACATGAACATGTTGATTCAATTCCATCTAAAAACCATCAGTGCCACAGCAGACATTGCAGCAGCTAGTAGTGTACAAGGTCAACCAGGCAAGACCAAGTGATCTCATATGCCTGGACTTCTGTAATGCCTTCAACATCATACAACAAAGCATCCTTACCTCAAAATTGGAGAAACATGAATTGGAAGGGTGGACTGTTCAGTGGTTAAGGAATTGGCTGGATGGATGCAGTCAGAGGGTTGCAGTCAATGGCTCTGTGTCCAGATGGAGGCCAGTGGTGAATGGTGTCCCTCAGGGCTGTCTTGAGACTTGGGCTCTTCAGTATCTTTATCAGAGACAGAGGCAGTGGGACCAAGTGCACCCTCAGTACATTTGCAGGTGACAGGTGAGCAGTGCAGGTGACACTAATGAAAAATGGGATGCCATCCAGGGGCACCAGGACAGGCTTGAGAAGTGGGCCTACAAGAAACTCATAAAGTTCAAGACCAAGGGCAAGGTTCTGCACCTGGGTTGAGACAGTACCAGATGCAAATACAGCTTGGAGAAGAAATCATTGAGAGCAGCCCTGAGCAGCCTTCTCATTGAAAAGGACCTGGGGGTGCTGGTGGGTGAGAGTCTGGACATGACCCAGCCATGGCACTCACAGCCCAAAATGCCAATTATGCCCTGGGCTGCATCCAGAGCCCCGTGGGCAGCAGGGCCAGGGAGGAGATTCTGCCCATCTGCTCTGCTCTGGTGAGATCCCACTTTCAGGGCTGCATCCAGCTCTGGGTCCCAGCACAGGAAGAACATGGACCTGCTGGAGCAGGTCCAGAGGATGCCACAAAAATGATCAGAGAGCTGGAGCACCTTTCCTGTGAAGTCACTCAGAAAAAGTTGGGGTTATTCTACATGAAGAAGGGAAGCCTCCATGGAGACCTCTGCAGCTTTCCAGTACTAGAAGGGGGCTTATAAAAAATGGGCAGTGACTTTTTAAGCAGGCAGATAGTGATAGGACAAGGAGTAAGGCTTTACCCTAAAAGAAGACAGATTTAGATTAACTGTTAGGAAGGAATTTTTTACTGTGAAGATGGTGACACTTTGGAATAGGTTGATCAGAGGCATGGACACACCATCCCTGAAGTATTAAAGACCATGGTGGATGGATCTTTGAGAAACCTCATCTAGTGGAAGGTACCCCTACTCATAAGAAGGGAGCTGGATTTAGATGATCTTTAAGATCCCTTCCAACCCAAACTACTTTGGAATTCTATGGATCTCTCAATGATTAGAAAGAATCAGGAGAAGTCAAAGTAAATTATTTTAATTGCACTGTAACAGTCAAATATAAAGTGATTAAATTTTGCCACCCAGTTCCCAAATGCAGGCAAAAGTGATGTTCCACATTTGCAAATACTTCTGTAAAATGGAGTGATTATCTTTTGCCTTAATTAGAATTTCTTGTGTAAGCAGACTCAAAGGGTATTTGAAAATGTACATAGCCCAGACAACCTGGGATAGGTAAGGTCATAAAACACATGCAAGCAACAGAGTAGCAGAAAAATACTGATTAGCACCACTGGCATTCATGCAGATTTCTGGTTTTAGAGAGAGGTGCAAAATTTAAATTTGTCAACCACAAACGCCTTTGGTTATCGAGTGAGCGGCCTACACAGGAGGAGTATTTAAAGCTGTGTCCCACATACAGCTCCCTAGCAGCCATCCCTTGGAAAGAGGGAATCTTCCTCTCTTGTTGAAAAAACAACAAGCAGTCTGCAAAAGTTTGGAAAAACATGTTTGAATATATATCATAATTTAGTTTTTATTTGTTATTCTGAAATGTATTTGGAATGGCTAATATTCTTCTACACATCAGGCAACAAGCCCTATAATTCCAGCAGAAATCCTTGGCAAGTATAGAGGCAGAGGTGAATACCCTATAGAGTCCATGAATATTCTATGGATAGCCAAGAAATCATTCTCCAAATGAAGGTGCTTGTCAGATAAGAACAGTCAGAGCTGAGCAAAACATGCTTGTATTATTGACATTGTCTCAGCATCACACAGATTAAAGCAGAAACTAGTTTAATAGGACATGTGAACAAATTTTGACTTTTTTTTTTTCATTTAGCTGATAAAATTGGAAGTTGGCAAAAAAGTTGTGATTAAGCAGACTTGGCTGTACTTAACAAACATACTGGTATTTTAGTATTTTAAACAAGGTTCTCAGGTTTTTTGGTGTATTTTTGATGACCGCTTCTCTGTGATGAAGTTCTACTGAAGGTGATGGCAATGTCCTCCCAAGGCAAAAGTTTTTCCCTACTCGGACGACCATCTGTACCAAACACAACTACCAGTCAGGTCAGTGACAGATGTCAGTGTATACCTATGTTAACTTCAGAATAAGAGCAAGCATAAATATCAATAAGCTTTATTTGGGATTAGAATATATTTGACAAGGTCTTCTTAATGACAGGAAGGAGCCCCATGAAGTGGCATTGTCTTTGTCACTACCCTGATTTTTCCCTCTCACATCTACCTCATTTCTGTGCGGGCATTTCCTTCTCTCTGGTAATGTCAGGCACAAATACACAAATTTGTACAACTTTGGCACAAATCTCATACAGTAAGCCAGGGAGTTACTGAGAAAAGAACAAATGAAATTTCAAAGAAAATCCAACATTGTAACAATCTGGAAATAAAACCTCTAAAGTTTGTACAATCTGGAAATAAAACTTCTAAAGTTTGTACAAGCATCATACGCTCTGCTTGAGTTATGAGTCATGGTTCCTTGTCCACATTACCAAGTTATTTAAGAAGACTGCTTCACCAGATGCTTGTATCTGGAGTTTTCACAGAAAGTTTAATGGGCTATGTGTGGGAGACAGATCTTCTTATCTTCAGATTAGAGATGGAATTCAACCCAGGTCAACTAGCTGACAGCATTTGAAAAAACACCAAGAGTATAAGGTGACAAAGGATGCCGAAAATTCAACAGCATTGCTAACAGTGAGTCTAAAGATGGAATACGAACATTTTTCAAGAGAGAAATAGTATCTCTTCTTAG